>JAJAGP010003398.1:0-74998 GCA_025084515.1 Ancistrus triradiatus
AGAGAGAGAAACAGACAGAGACTTATGTACACACCTGTCACCTGATGAGGAGCAGTGAGTGACCACACGCACACACTTGCACATGTACATGCACACGAACACTTTAACGTTTTATTATATATTACTTATTTGTCTGTCTTTTACCTCCCACTTTATTTTTATTTTATTTTGTCTAACTTTATCTCATTATATTTTATCTTAATTTTATTATTCTATTGTATTTTAAGTCTTATTTGTTTACGATTGTATGTATATTTTTGTTTCTCTTGTACCCGAGCTTTGGCAATACAAGTGTACATATTTGTCATGCCAATAAAGCAACTTTTGAATCTTGAATCTTGAATCAGACAGAGACAGAGAGACAGAGAAAAAGATCAACAACTACCCATAAAGAAGAGTATGGGTATTCTGGTGGCACAGCGGTGTAATACACTAGCTCACCAACGCAGGAACCCACGAGGACCTGCTTGTGCCAGCACCCAGTGTTCTCCTGGGATACTTCCCGAAGCCCCTGCTAACCTGACTTGGAAAATCAGGATAAAAATAAACAAAATAAACAAATAAACAAAATATTAAGAATGAAGCATAGACATCAGAGACTTGAGGTTGACCTATCATTTTTAGTGATAGCTCTGTTCTGAGACCTGATGCGAGTCGCATTTGGTTAACATTTACATTGAATTATGTGGGAGATGTAATTCAGAGACCTGAAGAACAAAGCTCCAGAGAACAGTTCAGGCTGTTGGTTAGTTTGTTGATGACACATTGTCTTATTGATGGAAACAACTTGAGAAAGATTATAATCTTATACAACATGATCTGGAGTCATATTCACATCAAAACCAGTATCTGAATAGGCCATGAGCATTTCACCAGCTAAACTGACTCACTATTCCATCTGATTTACAGGTAACAAGTGCGACTTGGAGCCTGAGAGACAGGTCGAGTTTAAGGAGGCTTGCACACTAGCCAAAGAGAAAGAAATTCTGGTAGCACTGGAAACTTCAGCAAAGGAAGCCCAGAATGTAGATGAGGCCTTCATCATGATGGCACGTGAGCTACTGGCACGCCATGGACTGGCAGTTAAAAAGGACAACCATCACGTGGACTCACCCCACATATTACTGAGATCCAATTCCAGGCCAATTAGCGGCACCACAGAGACGGCTGAGAAAAAGTCATGCCAGTGTTGACAATGGGCAAGACATTTCAGTTACAAGTTGCTTCAAAAACATTAAAATCAGAAGGTGTACTGATAATGATGGCTACAGCATCTGAAGTACGGAGGTCGAATCGGAAACATCTTCCTACCATCATTAGTCAGCTTTTTTTTTACGTTTTTAATCCTGCTTGTCCTGGTCTGGTTACGGGGGGGTCTGGATCCTATTTCAGAGTCATTATTGCATTGATAACCTAGATAAATCTGCACTCATTGACAAAAATAATAATAATAATAATAACAATAATATCTCTCAACAAGGTGTGCGCATATCGTTGAAATGTTAGTGCCCCTCGTATCTCTACTAGGGACGACTGACTGTCATATGCGATGACTCCCCAGATCGCAACGCTCTTGTGGTCTAATCAGACCACACCTGTAACCATTTACATATCTGCACACCGAGTTTTGCAGCAATCCGACATTTCTATCTGGGTGTGTTATTATTAGTTTTTTGTCAACAAGTATATAGAAAGTGCAACATGTTTAAATAATGAACAGCTAAACAAATCCAGCATGTGCTTGTTTATGCTTTTTGTAACTCCTTTTCGAAGACACCAAAAAGTGTTGAGTGATTTTCTACATTGACACCACTCGCCGACTGCGATATTAAAATATTTTCATCCAGCAGCTTGCTAATGTTTTATTCACTTCACAGTGCTTTCAGCAGGATTATAAAGTATTCAGTCTAAACAAGAAAAATTTATATTGGTTTAACTCTACACAAGCCCTTATAGATAGGCTAGTCCAAATGAAAGATCTGTATACAATGCACAATTTTACTCTGGTACTGCCTTGATTGTTTGGGAATATCTTCATAATATTGAGCTGTAAAAAAATATATATACACATCAACCAGAACTGAGGAACTTGCTATTAACTGGCATTAAACATTGGGTGCTGTACAAGAACATTATACACATATGTACATAAATCATGTAATAAGAAAAACTGAGGAGCACATCTTTAGGTAAAGATGTTGAAGAATAGTTCACTGAAAATTAAATTTTGATAGCTTGACCAGCCTCATGTAAAAAGTTTGCTTCTTTAGTCTTGCAGCAGATCTATGGGACTAATGGTGCTAACAAGTAATGGTAGTCTAGCTCAACCAAAATGTGTAAACATACCCAAATCAGATCCATTTTTAAGGACACTGACTTGACGCATCTCACACATGGGACTGTCATGGCACTCTGGTGAAGTTATTGGACGATGGACCCCCAGAATTCACTGGATGCAGACATAGATACACCCTGGTTAGTGGACGCTGTTCTGTAACTGTTATCAGCCCAGCCTACGGGTTCATACCCAGGTCCACAGGAATTGCTGTGTTCAGGAGCTAACTTAAGTGGAGCCACAGCAACTGGTAATGAAACCCAAATGTATTATCAGATACAGTTCTTAATTAAAGTCACTGAAACTACACTAATGTGGTTTACAGCTCAGAAGAACAACTGAAACCCAAACATCACCATTGTTGCTGGACCATGCTACTTATGGAGGAAGCCAACTAGGAGATCCAGAATCACTTATTTAGCACCACTTGGTATCTTCAACGCCAGAGCTTGTATCCCAAACATTAAAAGGTGAATTTTAAATGAGAGTTCACAGGTTTATTCTGAATCTACATCTGAAAACTACTGATATTTCACCAAATATTTCTAAATAATTATGAAGATTTCAATCAATAATACATTTACAGACATACTGTGGAAGAAAAACAGACTCTATACATGAAGAAAAGTCAGACCGTCTCAGTACAAAACTAAAGAAGCATCTTCAGTTACCAAATACGTTTTGGCTGATTGACTAGATCTCAACTAACAGAAAAGTTGTATATCTGTGTTTTTTATGGGGTTTTTTTACTGAACCATTCCTTTGTAATTCAAATCAACACCATGCTTGGAGTACCAAGTTGTTTGAATTTACCAGTCTTAATTATTTAAACCCATACTTGAGCATTTAAGCTGTACTGTGTGAAACAAGTCTCCATTTCTGCATTTCTAAAATGCAGACCTTAAATGGTACAAATGTTTTACACAACCAACGGCTCAGCAAAACAAGGTTTTATAGCCTCCATGGGCATTTCAGCTCTGAAATGTAGAACGTAGTTACTGCCCCCCCCCTTTCATAAATCAAAGTCTTTTTAAAAGTGTACTACAAACAATGGAAGAGTTTTTTAAAACACATCTACACTATATTTAGTCTCTTCATAGTGCGATAGCGGTCTTTGATGTTCACGGCTGTGCGGCCATTGAAAGGATAAGCGTTCTTAATTTTTTCCCAGTGCCCCACTCCGTAACGAGCCACTCCTTTCCTCACCCATTCAGACTCTTCCTCAGTCCACACCTGTAAGAGAAACACAGTGGAGACACGAAGCTAAAAGACATCCTTCACATTGCAAAGCACAGCCATGACTTACACATGACCTACTTGTTGCCTTGAACAGCGCCACCTACATGGGCAAAAGATCAAATCCAAATCGTATTCAAGGAAAAGGATCCTGTGTTAATATTTAAAACCCACATGTGGCATTAAACACTACCCAAAATGAACTTCATGACAATCATTTTCTATTTTCATGTAATTTGGTTCAAGTACTTCGTTAGGCAATGCGCTAGCAAACCACCGCCCAGCACGACTGGCTATGTCTGAGAGACCCCTGCTGCAACGCTAAACCATGTGATTGACTTGTTTCTGTCTGAGCCGAATTAATTCCAGGATAGAAGGCACTGGCAGGAAACGTGTCTCTGCAGTGGTGGGCTTTACAATTGTTTCTGCATCACCTGAATGCCTTTAACTACATCTAACTAAAAAAGAAAAACTGATTTCCAGTCAACAGTCACATGCTGTGTGTACAAGATTACAATGAAGTATTGTAGTCCTATGGCTGTAAATTTCTATATGTCTTTTAATGCAATACTAACAGTACCATCATAATGTGGCGATCATCCTTCAATGCCCACCATGAAGGTTACTCTCTACATTCAAACATTACTCTCTACTGACTGTGGTCAACAGAAAATTTATCCCACCTTTCTTTTTCCTTGGTTCTCAGAATATAGTTGCACCTTAAAAAGGGGAAAGATAACCAGTTTTTTAATAACAACAAACTCTGGGCAATCTAACAGAAGGGAAAGGAACATGACAGTAGGGCTGCACAACGAATCGATAAAACGATTATAACGATTATTAAAGTGTCAACAACGAATTTCATTAGCGATTCGTGTTGTTGCATGCTTTATGTGTCCCCCGCCTTTTATATCCGTTAGTTATTGCGGCACTTGCGGTCAGCGCGTGGAACTGACCAATGAACACCCGAGAGCGATCTGCTAGGCAGCGAGTGCGGAGCACGGACGCCACGACAGCGGTTACACTACATTCACAAAAGTAGGTAGGACATTAAGGTGTTCCTATGTTCACCCCATCGTCCCCCCGAGTATGTTATCTCCAGCGTATAACGCGGTGGTCTGTTCTACAAGTTCGTTCCGACCAATACAACCATCACGCGCCCCGTCCCTCATCCCTTTCCCCTCACCCAACCACTGCTTTACACACATTTATTATTTACAATAACTTGTCCACACCTGTGTATAACCCGCATCCAGTAAGAGAGACTGTGACAGACACTTCTTTTACGCCTACGTTTCTGTAACCCCCACGACTTGTTTATGTTTGACCCGAACACCAATGGCGGCAAAATGTTTGTATGCCTTTTAGGTCCGTTTCAATATGGACTGTTGTCCCGTAGCTGAGTGTGCTTCGAAGCTGGGGCCCATGGCAAACATGTCATAGTGGTTACGACTGCAGATTCGTTTGTTTGATAAACCTTTTTTGATTGTCATTTCTTTTTGTCCCCCCTTTCCTCCGCCTGCGGAACCCTATTGGCCGGCGCCTAGATGAAGGAGAGAGGAAACAGATCTAAGGGGGAAAAAAGCATGGTTAAAGAGGGGGAAGAGGGGTTAGATAAACGAGTGTATTTTGTTAGGCGAGAGAAATTATGTTTGGTTTGAACAATAAAGCTTGCCTGTGTTTTTCTTTTTTTTTGGAGTTTTTTTCTTTTTCTTTTTTTCACTTTTTCCTCCCTTTTTAGCACCTTTCGCCCCCCCTTTTTTATGGTTCCTACCTGCCTAACGAGATTAAGCGAAACATTCCTGTGCTTTTTACTTTGCTGGTTTTTTTGTTTTTCTCAAGTGTCCACTCTATCTTAACCCCGTTCTCATAGTTTTTCCCACTCTGATTCTTTTCTCTTTTTTCTTGTTTGTTCTCACCACACACTCCCTATTCCAAGCTCCACTCCTCCACCCCTTTTCCCCCATAGGGCATTTTCTTTTGGTCTTATTTTGTGAACGTTACAACATGCTTCTCGCCATTGTTCTTCAAACAACCACTGCTGTTTTGGTGCAACCCATGTACTGTCCCACGGCTCGCAATGCGAGTAGCGCGCGACCGCCCTCCGCCCCCCCCCCCCCCCGGTAACGTTTTCCCCCTTCCTCCCCCCTTTTTCTCCTTCTTTTACCTGCGACTTCCCCACTCCCCCCCCTCCCGCCCCCCCCTGAACCCCCCTCCTCCCACCCCCCCCTGAGTTCCCGCCCACTTCCCAAAAAAGAATCGAAGGTAGTCTATTTTCCCCGACGCCCTCGGTCTTCGTCTTCAGTATTACATCTTTTCGGGCGACCGGCGGGGGCGGGCCGACCACTGCTTTTCTTTTTGTGGGTGTGACTGTGTAGTTTCCCTACTCCGCCTGAGTGGACAGTCCCGTTTAGAGCATTTGAAGCCTCTCTGTGCTCCGGGTTTAATTGAAAAAAGTAATTAATTGAAATTGTGTAGATTGGTAAACAAGTTTTCGGTCAGCAGTTGGTAAAGTGCCAACTCATTTGGCTACGCCGCTATTGCACCACAATCGCTCGCTCCCTCTCCTGTTGTTACATATTTAATAAAACGAGGGGGTCCCCCTCGCCCCGAAAACGGCGCACAACCAGTGCCGCCTTACAAGGCCAAGTTACCAATCCTGATCTTTCTTTCCAGTACAAACGACGCGCTGAAAACGGAGAAGTTTATGAAAATCTTCACCCTGAAGGAGTTTTGCAAAAAAAAGTCCGTTTTCGTGTGGACGAACGGTCAAACGCATAGAAAAAGCTACGTTTTTAAAAATACCTGTGTTCGTGTGGACAGGGCCATAGTCTCTAAAAAGAGAGCCAGCTTTAGCCTGGAGCATGCTTGAATTGCAATGTTTGGATTGCAATGCAAAGTTCCTAAAGAAATGGAGTGAATGAGGTTGTATGTAGTGTTTGCATCAGAGATGCACTTATTTTTCTTTATTATTTAATTTGTTATTTTAATGTATTAATAAATTTAATTTATTATTATTCATTTATTGTAAGCACTTATTTGCTCTGTTATTTAATGTTATATTTCTGAATAAAGACATGGAAAGTTTTTTTTTTTTTTTCTTTAATCCGATAATCGACCGATTAATCGATTATTAAAATAATCGTTAGTTGCAGCCCTACATGACAGACACTTTATTTTTTAGATGCAACAGTTTGACTTCTCAATATCAATGTCAAAGTTTGAGGGTTTACACAAAAAGGATAGATGATATCATACTAAGTTTCATGACGGCTTAATACTACTGGGGGGGGGGGGCTTGCAGTATGAAATGTAAAACTGATCCTGTGTACAAGCCAGTATCGGCCCCAATACTGCAGATCAACACTGGATTAGTACGTAGTGTCTTGCAACGACTAGCGATTCGCATCGTGCTTCCTATGATGTTTGGGCTAGCCATGCATGGCAGATCATTTGTGCCATGTTGTAAAGTTTTGGGTGGGTTTCAGCAGTCATGCGTCTTGGAGAGGCAAATGTTTTATGCTTGTTTAATATGTGGCTGCAGTGTGTCTTGAACCACCTCCTGAAGTGATCTGAATAATATGATCTGAGCAGTGTAACTGCCCCTGGGCACATTTACACACCATTACGTGGTTTAGCAATAACCAGTTGCAATCCTGATACACTAGATGGATTAAACAACCTAGTCTGAACAGAGTCACTCAAAAAGCGCATGTGTTCCAATCCCAACCAGTATAAACAGGGATTTAAACAAAACATGTAACTCATCTGGAACAGACAAGATTCAACAGTCAAGTACTTAACCCAGTAATGACTTCTGTCCTTAAATTAAATAACCTATAAAGCAAATCATCTATCCTTTCCCTCTTAAAACTGAGGTACTGCATAGATTTGATCCTAAAGCTCCAAAACAAGGTTTCATATTCCGGTAATAAAAGCACTTAGAAACAGTTAATGTATCATTTTTAGGCAAGAACTTCTGTACCGTTGTTCTTTCTAGTGTTGGCAGCCGGGAACAGCGATTCCTCATCACTCCATTCCTCCTGGACCCCAGACACATCCATCCACCCGTTGCTACAGATAACATATCAAAAGTTATAATAATAAGTAAAAACTCATATTTTCCTTATTTCATTAATTCAAGTTTTTCACAATAAAGCATTAGGTTACTTATAATATTCACTAGTACGGCTATTAAGGAGCAATAAGAACCTATGCTGTTCACAATCACAGATTTGGACCTTGCTCTTTTTTGAGACCATCAAATATGAGGTGATTTAATACACAGACATTCATTAAATTTAAAATAGACTTGGTGCTGTATTCGCACACTTGAGAAAATACACACCGTCTACGGTTTGAGTGAGGTTTTTTTGTTGAGGGTGGAGAGTCTACCACAACGCTCTCTTCACTTCGGCTTTCACTGCCTGTGTGCTGCCTGTAAGAAACATCCAGAAAGCAAGTATAGATTAATAGGACTAACTAGATGGAAAAGTACATGCATGAAAAAGGGTATGTTTAGTTTACAAAACAGAAGCAACAAAATATAAAAAAAAACACCTGAGCAGAAGTAGCAATATGCAAATTAAGACCCTCTTTCCATTAGGTCATACAATGCATGTTGTCCATCAAGATTGGGCCAAGCCAAATAAAGGTGGGTGCACAGTTACACCTTTGAGATTTAAAAGTAATTACTCAAACCACTTCAGGGGGAGGTTCGAGAAGTATTGCAGCTTAAACAAGTGTAAATGCACCGGTCTCTCTAAGACACACGACTACCAAAACCTTGAAAAAAGACTTTACAACATAACACACAAGATGCTTGACATCCATCCGTGCATGGTCAGGCAAAACAATTATGGAGGACACATAGCTGGTCAATAAAAGAAACTTCATTTTTATTAGAAATTTGGGATATCACTTAAAATAAACCACTAAAGCAGTAGCAGTAGTCCGCATTCAGAGTCGGTGCTCTGTTAAACATTTTTGTCAGTTTTCTGCAAAACATTAGCTCCCTAATCTGGTGCGTTCCTCTTAGAATAAATAACTTTAAAAATACATGTAAACTCATGACCTTTAACATGAGAGATCTAGAGCTTCACGTAAAATGTGGTTGCAATCTTTGTGGGTAAAGATGCCATGTTTACAAATGGAGTAATTATTGACCATTAAATATAAACACTCAAGGCTAAAATCTTAACAGGATACAATCCAGCTAACAGATGCATGATTAGACCAAGACAATGATGCTCACCTTTTCTTGATGTGTTTCTGATGTACCTCAGGTGTGTGTTGGGTGATGGGAGGGCTGCTGGGTTCCACCCTGCTGGGCGTCGAGCAGATCTGGGGTTCGGTAGGCTGCTGGGGGGAAGCAGGCTCTGGTTCACTGGGGATACTCTTCCTAAAAAAAAAGCCAGTGTTTCTTCTTTTAGATCAACAATTCTAAATTGTACAGAACTGATGCAAATGTTGCGACAGAATCAACAACTGTAACAGTTTTGTTTGCTTGGTTTATTTAATGTCGCTATCAGCATCAGTGGCCATTTCAGCGACACACACAACGTTATATCTATACACAAGGTTACATCAAGACTAGTCAAATATATACTCACTAAAGTCAATGCCAATTTAGTGGAATCAATTAACCGAACACACATGCCTTTGGACTGTGGGAGAAAACCAGAGTACCTGGAGCAAACCCACTGTTTTGTATTCTGTCTTGCTCCTGAGCAGCAGAAGATCAGCAGTGACAACTACAGCAATGTGGAATCATTTCACAATCTTCAGAGACATCAGACAAGTGATGTCACTGTCAATGTCAGTTATCAAAAATAAAAATAAAAAAAACTCTCATTCAACAAACAAACCAATTAACCTTTGTTTTCAGCTCAATTTGCCATCACGAAATTCTGATTAAAACTGAAGTTAGAAAGGTGTCCGTTTACATGTACCTGAGACCAGCTGGTCTGCGGGATCTCCTGACTGGCGTAGAGCTCACAGGCAGCGAGTTGAATGGATCCTCTCCACTGGATCCTGCTTTCACTGGACTAGGACTTTGAGAACCCATGATGTCCACTTCACTTGGCTGACTGTCGTCCTCCATCACCAGCTGTGCCACTGTTACGGCAGATACAGCACTGCCATGCGTTCGCTCACTGTTTTCAGGTGATGAAGCGGGTAGGTGGGCATGTGTCTGTTCTGAAATAGCAGCAGTCACAACCCTACCTACTCCTGAAGTCCTCTCCTCTGAATCCTCAATTGGCTCAGTTAATTGTTGTGGCAAGTTTACCTCAATCTGACAGGCAGCATCTTCGAACCCACTAGAGGCTGACTGAGAGTCCAAACCTTGAGATGCTCCTGTGCTAGCCGCACACGCTCTCTGCCCAATTTCAACCAAAATTGTGTCCACTGGTGTCTCAGAGAGTCGAAGAAAAGGCTCACTCATAGCAGGGTCTTCCATCATGCACGCCTGTGCCTCCCTGTCCACCTCCTCCACCAGCTGATCAAAACTAATGGTGACACCATACTTCTCAGAAAGCACGGGGAAGGTCGTCCTCAACTTCTTCAAGTTCAAGACCACAGTCGACACAGGAGAGGAAGATCCATCTCTGGTATCGAATGAAGGGATAAAGAACATGACACTCTTGAAAAATTAACAATGATAAAAGGAGAGTAATTGACCAATTTTGTAAAATGAAATTTACCTGCATCAAATACAGCTGATCAAAGAAATTTAACATGGAAAAAAGTAACCAGAAAGGTTTGCTGTCCAACATTTGCACTGGAACTATGAAGCTAATGCAGCTACCAAATATTTCCATCCGTCTTATTGGAAATATGTTTATTAACGTAGGCATGCACACATCAAACCACATACAGGTCTTTAAATGAAGTCTGGGCAGTTCAGACAAACAGCTGAATATCCATGTTATAAAAGCTGCCAAGATGCATCCCAAGAACACAAGCCAAAATTTTAGGACCACTCCGAGATCAAGTGAATGACGCTGATGATCTCATTACTCCAGCACATGTGAAGGTCTGGGACACATTAGACTACAAGCAAACAGTCTGTTCTCATGGGTGACATGTTTAATCTACAAGAAATTAGTAGAAAAAGACCTAAACAACTTGCCAGACAACTGGGAGCATCAGGCTCACTCATGCAAGGGCACAACAATGTATTCTGCCTGGTCTAAACCAATAGTGGGTAATGTGGCACTGTTTTTATGCTGGTGACAAGAAACACGCGACAACACGCACTGCGTCACATCCTGCGAAGTATGCGGTTACATGGCCCCAGACCAGTACCCATGGTAGTCCCTGTCCCCTAAAGCATCTACAACAGGTACCCAAGCACCAGTTCTTGATCTTGGAACCATGCATAATGGTCTGGTCCAACAAATCATGTTTACTTTTACATCACGTGAACGGCTGGGAACATATGTGCCATGCACATGTATGTCATTTACATGTTACTAGAATGCACTCTGGGAGGACAAGCTAAAAACGGCTGAACTGTCTGTGGGAAATGTTCTGCTGGGAAACCCTGGGTCCAGACATTCATGAGGATGTTGATTTGACACATGCCACCTACCTAAATATTATGCCAATGATGTTGCTCAATGGGCACATGCGCACATTGCTCAGGAATGGTGTGAGGAACATGGAGTTCTCAGTGTTAACTTGGCTTCCAAATTCCCCAGATCTCATTCGTGAGCATCTGTGCGATGTTCTGGACTAATGAGTCCAATCTATGGCAGCTCCATCTTGCAACTTAAAGGACACAAAGTTCTTGTACAGTCCATGCCTAGCTGTATAGCTCGACTTTAAGCTAAAATACAGCCATCATTTCCTTGATTTTTATATTCAAATATATTGTTTTAAAGTGACATTATGTAGCTTAATAATAACATTTAAAGCCAATACATGTAGATGCTACAAAGGAGCAAACTTCGAGTCAGCCAATCAACAGATTAAAACCAATTCGACCTCCCTTTCGCCAACTGTGCCTTAAGCTTTGGCCTATTTATATAATTGGTAGATTTCTTCTTCTTCTTCTTCTTCCGGCTTCTCCCTTTATCAGGGGTCGCCACAGCGAGTTAAAGGTTTCCACCTCACCCTGTCCTCCACGTCCTCTACTCTCATCCCAACTCCCTGCATATCTTCATTTACCACAACCAAAGAACTCCTCTTTGGTCTTCCTCTCCGTCTCTTGCTGGCAGCTCCATCGCCAACATCCTCCTACCAATATATCCACTATCCCTCCTCTGCACATGTCCAAACCATCTCAAACTTCCCTCTCGAATTTTGTCTCCCAATTTTCCAACCTGTGCTGTCCCTCTGATGATCTCATTCCTAATCCTGTCCACCCTAGACACTCCTAAAGAGAACCACAACATCTTAAGTTCTGCCACCTCCAACTCTGCTTCCTGTCTCTTTGTCAGTGCCACTGTCTCTAAGCCATACAACAAGGCTGGTCTCACTACTCTCTTATAAATCTTTCCTTTCACTTTTGCTGCGACCCTTTTGTCACACAGCACTCCTGACACTCTTCTCCACCCACTCCATCCTGCCTGTACTCTCTCTTCTTCACCTCCTTTCCACACTCCCCATTTCCATGGACAGTTGATCCCAAGTACCTGAACTCCTGGACCTTTGTGACCACTGATCCCTTTAGCCTGACTGTTCCACCTGCCTCCCTTTCATTTACACACAGGTATTCTGTCTTACTACAATTGACTTTCATTCCTCTCCTTTCCAGATTATACCTCCACCTCTCCAAGTTCTCTCCTACCTGTTCCCTGTTCT
Organism: Ancistrus triradiatus; assembly: GCA_025084515.1. NCBI lineage: Eukaryota > Metazoa > Chordata > Actinopteri > Siluriformes > Loricariidae > Ancistrus > Ancistrus triradiatus. Next base: position 12,380 of record JAJAGP010003398.1, read on the forward strand.
CACTACAGATCACAATGTCGTCTGCAAATAATTGGTAGATTTCAAAGTCAGAAAAACCATGCATAAATGTCTTAATTAAACATTTTTAGGATGAAATTCACATTAAACAATGAATTTTTCACTCAGTTGTCATTGAAGTAGATTAGCACTTATGTTAAACTCGTGCATACCTGACTTTACTCTTGGTTGGGGTGTTTTCTTGTGAATCTGATGGAGGACGATGTTCAAGAACCACCTGCTCCCTGATCCATTCATGGCTCTGCATGGTTGTGTCCTCTCCATTAGATGACTCATTCTGTGTCCCATTGAACCGAGACTTTCTGGAACTCCCAACGCAATGTTCCAATATCTTGAAAATGGAAAGTTACTCCATGTTAACGACTTTAATTGGGACAAATCTGTGTTAGTCTAATGGTACTGTAGGAGGGGAAAAAATGATCGGATATCTGAAGTTCAGATACCAAATTTCAACTTCATATTTATGTGTGTTGTATTTTTAACGGAGACTAAAAAGAAACATTTATCTTTCACTACCACTGGAATATATTCCAGTTTTAACAGAACTAATGGTGCAGTCAATAACATTAGTCAGTTAGCTAACTGGACTCATCAATAATAAACAAGAGAAGCAAAGTCAGACCTCACTTAGGAAAGGCCCTGGATGGTGGCAGAATTTGTCTGCGAAGTCTAGCATGTCTTGCTTGAATTCACCGTACGAGGTTACGTTCAGGACTGAGTGTGTATTGCACCGCCTTTTGATTAGATCGACAAACAGCTTTTTCTACACAACAGAAAAAAGACAGAAGACAATTAGCACTAAAACTGAACAGACATTCATAACACAGGTAAGCGCGGTTTAATGACCACCCGATCAAGGTCTATTCACTTTACCAACCTCTAGTGGTCTTAATTCTGAACCCTTTAAGTCAGCTGTAAATAGCTGGTTAAATTAAAAAGACATAGCAAGTGCATCTTAACTGCCATAAACTTTATTTATTGATATTTTGTTGACATTTTTTTAATTTACTTTCATGAATATTGTATAAACTACATGCATAACTCAGTTTATACAATAACTGCATAACTCAACTTCAGTAACTGAAGATGGTAGGATTCCACACGCGTTTTCAGTGCATACCTGACACATTTAAATATCGTTTGCATGCGGTTTCCTTCTGAAAATACCCTTTATATTTACATTACAGTAGCATAAAAAGTCTGTGACCATGGCAATGTCTTGTCAACAACCATTTCAAATAAAAACCTGTTTCACAGAACATTATGCGGACGTTAAACAGCGCACACCTATACTTACAACAGTCCTACAAATGTCTGAAAAATGTCATACTGGCTACTGGAAAAGCTAGTTAGTCTACGTCTGACATTAACTATAGCACAGTATTCGTACTGTACCTTGCCAGCTGAATCCATTCCTTTAGGAAAGTGTTTAAGCAGCATCTCCTGAGCCTTCTCAAACTGTCTGCTCTTGATGCAAACAACAAGAAGCTGAAATACAACACAGGCATGTTTCACATTCTTATATTAAATGCCAGCCAGCACCATAACACAGGAAAACAATCACTCATGCTGAACACTCACCATTTCTTTGATAGACATGTGAACCCGTTCCAGTAACGACTGGGCAATATCCACTTCTGTACAAACAGATTCCAGCACCGTCAGTGCCGACTCAAGTGGCATTAAAGGCTTCTCAAAGGTGACGCCTGCAAATACAAACAAATACTGATCAATCTGTACGTTGATAAAACAGGAGTCAAACTGTACCTGCAGTTTACGATACTCACCAACTTTGTCCCCATCATTTATCCTCGAAAGGAACTGCATGAAACGCAGCTTGATCATCATATCAGTGTCTCCACTGATGGGTCTGACTATCAGACCTGTAATTATATACACACACATTATATTTTAAACATAACCACATTCAAATTGCAGACTCAGTGTTGCTAATGACCTGAAACAGGTCTAGGAATGAGTTAATATTCAACTCTTAATCATTCAGCTGATGCACATATCCAAAGAAACTTACAGCAGACACAATCTTACATTCCAAACAATGTTAAGGGCCCAACAGTGGCAGCTTGGCAGAGGTGGGATTTGAACTCTGAACCTTCTGGTCCACAGTCCAGCACCTTAACTGTCAAGACATTAAAGACCTATGTAGCTGTAGAGTCAAGTAGAGTGGGCAAAATGACTGTGGAGTAGAGGGATATTTCAGAGGTAAAGGACTACTGGCAAACAACTGAAAATGGGGACTTGTGATTAAGGTTAAGACTGCTGTGTGGACATGGTATACCATATATGAGAAAACATGTATCTGTAAAAGTTTGCTGCTCAGCAGTTATAGATGCCAACACTGGCAATCACTTTTACTGACAGCATTTAGCAGGTACCCTTATCAAGAGTGACTTACAAAAGCGTTATGCATTCTAAATAGGCATTACTTCATGATAGCAGAAACAGCCTACAGCTCATGAACACCATCCATTTAAAACCCTGCTATAAACCAATGCAGTAAAAACAAAAACATGGCAATAAAACAAAGGGATAAAAGGAGCTTATCTATATTCTCAAACTCGGTCTTCACTAAACTGCTGAGAGAAAAGGTCAGCCTTTAGTACCATTTGAAGACAGCAAGAGACTCAGCCATTCAGTCACCCAGTTGAACTACATTCCACCACCTGGGTGCCAATATGGAGAATGGTTGTGATGCTCGTCTTCCTCCGATACGGAGTGGTGGCTCCAGTCAAGCCATTCTTGAGTCTCAAAGGGTACAAGATACAGAGTGGGGTTTGATCAAAGCCCTTAGGTAGGCATGTACTCACCCACTTTTAGATTTCTAGGTGAGTATCAGCATTTTAAATCTAATGTTGGCAGCTACAGGAAGCCAATGAAGTGAACGTATCAGTTGGGTGACATGGCAGCTTTGGTAATTTAAAAACCAGTCTGTTTTTCACTAGATTTTTATATAGTAACTTTAAAATGTAGCAAGCCAAAGATCGGTGCCGCATCCAATGGTAAAATAGCGCTGAGTGTTACCAGTAAACCCAAACAGTCTCGTCACATTCACTTTCAAGGCTTGGCTGAAAGCTTTGCTCAAGTGACTACTTATGACATGAAATCTACCAGATGCAAGAACAAAAATGTGGATCCCATGTAGATGGCATCTAATTGTAGAGCTGGTGACAATGCAACTTCTGCAAATCTCCCACTGTGATCCGTGGACAAGCATATGCCTCTTTAATCATCACCATCAAATGTGTGCGGGTGCAAAAAAATACTTGTGTCCTCTTTTATTCAGACTCATTCCAAATCCAAGTGTTTTAAACTTCTTAATTCCTGTCCTAACAGTGAATACGAGCAACTTCAACCATTGCCTGGGGACTCCAGCACCAAACCTCAGAGAACACAGAGTGCTGGCATAAGTTTGCCCTATATGGGATGCCAGGCACAAAAAGAGCTGCTGTGTCAATGGGAGATGATCCCACACCCAGCCTCACCTCCTTCAGACACAGCATCCACGCCAGCTGAAGACACCGCTGAGACTAGTGATGAGGCAGTGGACCAGTGTACTGAACCACCCAAGTCATGTACTACATTTTCTAAGCTTCCCCATGTTGATGAATGACTAAAGAAATTTAGCTTTTGCATTACTGCATATTTATACTACAATAAAACTGGCAGCCATGGATGACAGCTAAGATTCCCTAAACAATATGTGTAAAAATAAAACTTTGTATAAATGAAAACAAGCTAAAGTGACACTATCACAGAAACTGTAGCTAGACGTGCCAGTATTTAGAAAGAGGCTAGACAACGCTTACAAGTGTTTATGAACACACGTTCTGCATGTTGCGCTACACGCACCGCTGTATGACTTGTTTGTTATGGCTACTAATCAACAGTACACAACACAACTAACGCTAGGAGGTGTGTATCATTAGAGAAACAGGCTAACACATTAGCAGAGGTACACAACAAACACACAACTTACTTTCGACAATATTCCTTAACTGGACAAAGCTGGCATAGTCCTCTTTTCGAAACGCCTCGAAAGCTTTAAAAACGTAATATTCAAAAGTCCAGCGGTTAATGGTTTCTTCGTCACTAACTTGTTCTCTGCCACTTCTAGAGGAAGCCGCCATTTTTAGTCCGCTTCGTCGTCACCATGTGGCGGGAAAAACGGTCCCTTCTTCAGCCTACAGGTCTGTAATACGCATGCGCCATCTATTGGCGTCTCTATGATACGTTTGTGTCAAAAATGTATGGGATTAAAAAATAAAGTAAAACACTGGGTTTGTTGGCTTGAATGTTAAGTTAAAAAACCATTTCTTCAATGCAGTGGATATAAAAACATAACAATATAGTGTACATTTATGACATGCGAATGTCCAGTATTCAATTTTTCCATTGGCAATGCTAACTCGCTCTGTCTAAACATACCTGGGCAAAAAATGAGGCAAACCTAAATCTGCAAATTATTAAGCTTTTAATGGTCATAACAACAAGTCATTGGTCAGTAATTTACCAAAAAGTGAAAAAACAATGCACTCCTGAGACTTGTATCACCATTTGCTGAGGGGCACTGTGGAAGGAAAACTTCTATTGGAGAGAAATTCAGTTACATAGTCTTCTTGTACACAAATATGAAAGCATTTAAATGTTTGATCCAAAGCTCAACCTAACACATGGCCAGGTGATCAAATCTTCCAAAACTGTCTTTTTTTCGTAAAAGATTAGTTGTTAGTTAGTAATCTGCCACAGTCCACCAGGCTGGTGTTTTGCTCTATAGTTCAACTGAGTTCGCTATCTACATTTAGGACAAAAACCTGATGACTTTTTACGTCATATTTTTGACAGAAATACTGAAAATTTTAAACAGTTCACAAACTTTCAAGCACCACTCTAAAATAATCATGTTAGAAAACTATTAGCTTAGATTAATAGCCTACAGCATACAACAGTGTGCAGAATATCAAGCACTGATGCTGCCCTTTTCAGATATACCAAGAAACCAAAAAGAAAATGGTTTGGTAATATGTGTGAACATATCTACCTATTATTGAGAGGACAAATGACCCCAGAACAATAGGAATATATTGGCTAGTGAGGATTGTTTGCTACTATAAAATATTGTTTACCAGAATGCAACTTTTATTTGAAAAACCAGAAGAGGGAGACAATCAAATTTGTTTGTCATTGTGAAGACCAAATGTTGCCACATGAATAGAAAGATCTGATTTTTTTTCCCCTTGTGGGGGCATTCTAGCCTATTTCTTTAAAAAAAAACTCCAACTTTCTTTTGAAAAACCAAGAGTGTTAAAATATTTTCTTTAAGTGACTGACCTAGAAGCTCAGTTGACTAGGTGTAGATGGGAGTGTAGACTTAATAAGCTAAAATACACTGCTCAAAAAAATAAAGGGAACACTTAAACAACACAATATAACTCCAAGTAAATCAAACTTCTGTGAAATCAAACTGTCCACTTAGGAAGCAACACTGATTGACAATCAATTTCACATGCTGTTGTGCAAATGGAATAGACAACAGGTGGAAATTATTAGCAATTAGCAAGACACACTCAATAAAAGGAGTGGTTCTGCAGGTGGGGACCACAGACCACTTCTCAGTACCTATGCTTTCTGGCTGATGTTTTGATCACTTTTGAAAGTTGGTGGTGCGTTCACACTTGTGGTAGCATGATACGGACTCTACAACCCACACAAGTGGCTCAGGAAGTGCAGCTCATCCATGATGGCACATCAATGCGAGCTGTGGCAAGAAGGTTTGCTGTGTCTGTCAGCGTAGTGTTCAGAGGCTGGAGGCGCTACCAGGAGACAGGCCAGTACACCAGGAGATGTGGAGGAGGCTGTAGGAGGGCAACAACCCAGCAGCAGGACCGCTACCTCCACCTTTGTGCAAGGAGGAACAGGAGGAGCACTGCCAGAGCCCTGCAAAATGATCTCCAGCAGGCCACAAATGCGCATGTCTGCACAAACGGTTAGAAACTGACTCCATGAGGATGGTATGAGGGCCAGACGTCCACAGCATGACCGGTTTGGCAGTGGGTCAGTAATGGTGTGGGGTGACATTTCTTTGGAGGGCCGCACAGCTCTCCATGTGCTCGGCAGAGGTAGCCTGACTGCCATTAGGTACCGAGATGAGATCCTCAGATCCCTTGTGAGACCATATGCTGGTGTGGTTGGCCCCGAGTTCCTCCTAATGCAAGACCTCATGTGGCTGGAGTGGGTCAGCAGTTTCTGCGAGATGAAGGCATTGAAGCTATGGACTGACTCCAAATCCAGGCCTCCATTGGTTAATAAATTTTATTTCCATTGATGATTTTTGTCTGATTTTGTTGTCAGCACATTCAACTTTGTACAGAACAAAGTATTCAATGAGAATATTTCATTCATTCAGATCTAGGATGTGTTATCTGAGTGTTCCCAGGAAAAAATGTACTGTGAATTTTCAGAGTAAAACAGTGACTTGCTTGACAGTTTTAATGTGAACTTTCACAGTTTGACCATGAAGTTCACAGTTCTACTATGACTTTGTTATGGTAATTTGGCCACTTCATGGTTCTACTGTGAAATTTCATAGTACAACTGTAAACTTGGTTGACTATGAACGGACCATGAATTATTTCACAGTTGTACTATGAATTTTGGTGGTAATTTGGCCACTTCATGGTTCTACTGTCAAATTTCACAGTACATCTTTTTTTCCTGGGTTCCCTTTTATTTATTTTTTTCTTTCTTTGAGCAGTGCATATATCAATTTAAAGTCTGCTCAGTGATGGATAGACAAACTTGCTGCCAGGGACGTTTTGCTGGTCCCCACTGGGAAAACATCATTTTATTTGGCAGAAATAAAAGGAAGCGGTTATCTAGTGTACATTTGCTACGTTCACACAGTTAATTGTCCCAATATTTTATATTTTATTACACTGACTAGCTGTACTGTGAGGCAATGTTTGATTTATATGCCGCTTGTGATTGTGTTTGATCTAACGTTTTTGGGAAGCTGTGGTGATTTTAAACACCCGTTTGAGTCGCGATTCTAATCTTCTAGCCATAATCGTTTTGTGCTTCGTGCATATACCAGTGTAAGCCCGTTCAATGTACGGTAGTGTCAGGAAGTTTTTTTTAAACGTCGGTGCAGTTCGGCTCTACAATAACTTTTTGCCACGTCGGAGGTTTGGAGAACCAGCTCAAACCAAACCTGTTTCCCTCTAGACACAGTCAAGCACAGTCTTTTTTTACAGCCGAGGTTTACCTAAGTTTGTTAATAAGTACTTACCATTTAATACAATCATTTAATCAAGTCGTTAACCGATTACCATATTACGTCTATTCATCTATCGCTCTACTAATGTAACGTTAGCATACTGCTCTAATAATGTAGCTTATATTAACTATGATTGGAAATTATGGCTGTTATTAGCATACCGTATAAACTGTTGTTTGTTTTGTGTTATCAACATTTACAATTAAATCCTATGTATTCATTTACTTTTAAGTGTACAGTCAATAGTTGACTATCATCGCTTTTCGGGACGGTTTTGTAAAAGTTTGGAGCTACAGGGGAACACGCCTTTCTCCCAGTGTACACTCCCACGTGTTGCCAGATTGCACAGGTTCGCACCGAAAATTAAGTTTTCCGTTGTCTACCACAGATATTTTCATTTCAATTTGTTTATTAGCACTTATAACAATAGTAATTGTGTCAAAGCAGCTAGACAGAATGCTGCGACGTCTTTGTGGTTAAGGTACTAGACTGTGGATCAGAAGCTCCAGGGTTCAAATCCCATCTCTGCCAGGCTGCCACTGTTGGGCCCTTGAGCAAGACCCTTAACCCACAGTTGCTTGGATTGTAAGACTGTACCAATTGTAAGTCGCTCTGGATAAGGGCCTCTGCTAAATGCTGTGATTGTAAATGAATGTAAATGTAAGTGGAGCAGTTGACTTTGCACCCAGCCCAGTGACTTGGTAAATGTTTTCCTGAAGTAGTCTGGTTTAAAAATAGTCCATAATAAGAAGGAAAACTTCAAATTACAATGTTTACAGTAGCTAATCTTGTTGGGATTTAAACAAAGTGACCGCTTTAGAGCGATTGCCTAATATCTGGCAACCCAGAGTGGGTGCCACGGCTGCAGTGGACACGAAGCGCTCGATGATACGCTGCATCCAAAAACGCATAAGCTCAGCTCCACAAAGCGTTCAGTGTGCGGAAGAAATTGGACAAGACATGGCGAGAAACAGGAATAAGAGCACCGGCAGCAACAGCAGCGAAAAACTCCCTGTAACCCAGCCAGATGAAGTCGCGAAAAAAATCCCCAAAGTCAGTAAAGCGGACGGGTCTGCAAACTCCAAGTCCAGCTCTGGAACGCTGGCCAAATGCGTGTCTGCCTTGTGTTACTTTGCTTTAGTAGCAGGAGCTGCTTTCGCCTCCTTCTATCTGCAGAGGGTTTTAACTGAAGTGAACCAAATCCGAACAGAGAGTGAAGAGTCCCTGCAGAAGAACGTTGAGATGGTGCAGAAAGTGGAACAAGCCCTCCAACAGGTACTACTGTATGACTTGTTACTACAGTACTTACATTTATGCGGATTTAATGGATTTAAAACTCGGTAATGTTTCTAAACAGGACAAGGAGTAAAAACACCAAACCCATCCTCCGTTTAATCCCTGAGTCGGCAGCAAAGAACATTTTAAGCTGCATTCAAGTGTTTTCTAGCACTTGTATTGACCTTGTAAAATAGACTAAACACTAAGCTGGTTCGTTGGTGCACACACCTCAGACTGATTCATACGGCACAGCTGGATCCTCTCCATGCAGTTAGTAAAACCTAAACTTTATTTAGTAGTCAAGTACAGGCCATTTAAAAAATGTAAACATATCTAGCAGATTATAGTGTCAGAAAAGAAACTCTTTTTTTAAATAAAAAAATATTTCTAAGTCTTTGTTGTTTACTAACTATGCATCCATCCTGTTTATCACTGTAATGCCAGTACTGGAGCATTTGAGTGTTTGGGCTCATACCTAATACTGATGCAATACTAACATCCTCACAGTAACTCAGCAGGCAGACAGAGCAATGAATGAACAAAGGTACGTCAGTGATCCCAATGATCTTTTCCATGTATGAATGGAAATTTCAGTGTAACAGTGGCAAAAATACCAGGACAAAGGCCCATTTTTATGAAAATGTAAAAATAACCAAAATATGAACTTTTACAAATGTGAAAATAATGGACAAATAGACTCCATAGTGTAATAAAGCCTGGTTAAATTACATTATACAGACAAAAGTTTGTGGACACCCAAATAATTACATCCAAAACATGGGTATGGAATTTGCCCCCACTTTTGCTGCTACAACAGCCTTTGTTCTGCTGAAAGGGCTTTCCACTAGATTTTAAAACATGACTGTGAGGTTGACTTCTGATGTAAGACAATACACCCTGGCTCAGTTTTGGCATTCCAGTGCAAGTTCTCAATCAAATTTGGCAAACAGATTCTCTGTGGACTTTGTTTACGGACAGGAGAACAGAAAGTTGATTAACTGACTCTTTTTGAAGTGGAAACCTATAAATGTGTCATATTGAGAGTCACTGATTAGTCAGTACAACCCAGTATTTAACCCACTGTTTATCTATGGAGAATCCAGAAATGTGTGCTTCATATTACATATTATATTTATATTATATTATGTATATTATATTATATATTTATAGAATGTGTTACAAGTGAGTGTTGCTAAAATAGCTGATCTCAATTAGAAGGTGTGTCCACAAACATTTGTCTATATAGTTCAGTTCAAAATGAATGAAGTAACAAACTTAAATTTGAAATATTTCTGCAAAACTCTGATAAACTATTAATTGTATCAGCTATTCATTTCAATCAGTAAAATCATCTGAAAAGCTGGCTAGACATTTTTGTTTTTAATTCCACTTGTCCTGGTCAGGGTCATGGAAGGGAGTTTGGGGTGTGTGTGTATGGGCTACAGTGCCTATTCCAGAAAACACAAGCGAGGAAAACTCCCTAAATGTGATAAGGAAGAAACCTTGGGAGGGCCAAGACTAAAAAATGACCTAGATGTTACCTAATGCAGCGATTTATAGTAATTGTTTAAATAAATAGATGCTAAATATAAAAATCAAAAGAGAGAACATGCCTTAAGCAAGACATTAATGTGCAATTGCTTGGGTTAAACCTTATAAAATGTTATCAGTTGTTTGTCAATCCAGATAAGAGCCTCTGCTAAACTGCAAACTATAAATATAAAGGGAATGGACGTTTGTAACATCTACAAAAGTGTATCATTTAGATATTGTAAGTCATTATTTGATAGTACATGTTAAAGGCTGTATGTAAAACTTTCCCTCTGTCAGGTGAACTCTATGAAGTCTTCCCTGGAGGGTCTGGAGGCCGCGGTGGACCGAGCTCAGGCCGACCTGGAAAGCACTAACCGTGCTGTAAGGAAGGGGGAGACAGAAACACAAAAGGTCGAGGAAGTGCTTCAGAAGCTCCAGAATGAAATTCTTCGCGACCTTTCAGAAGGCATCCGGGAGGTGAAGGAGGCACGGGAGCACGATTTCTCCTCTCTGGAACGGACCCTGGAGGAGCGCCTGGCTGAGCTGAGCCGCTCCATCACCGACAGTGTGACAGAGTTCACAGGGGCCCAAGGAGAAGCTCAAGCTCAGCTCAGTGAACTCAAGGCCCGCCTGGAAGATCACAGTGAGCCAGGCAGCCTCAAAGATGAGCTTTTGTCCCTCACCACCTCTGTGGCTCAACTGCACACTGCCAACGAAGTGGCAGAGGGGAATGTGGGCATTCTCAGGGAGCAGATTGCTTCGGTACGGACGGAGCTGCAGACGAGAAACAAAGAGGTGGCGTCCATGTCCGAGGAGATCGAAGAGGTACGGTCTGTAATCCAAAGCACTGCTGGCGTATTGAGGCGGGACATAACTGCAGCGCAGGCCAGCATGGTGGCTCTGACCAATGATGTGCAGAGCTTACAGGACGGAGAGCAGCGTGCCAGCAAGGCCCTCCAGAGCCTCGAGACGGACTTCAGAGAAGAACTGGCTAAGACTGAGAAGAGAGAAAATGACGTGGTTGCCAGGTTGAAAGTCACTGAAGAAAGCATGGAAGCTCTGGTGACATCGGTGGCAGAGCAAACGAGAAGACTTGAGGCTCTTCTCTCTAGATATGACTCTCACGAGAGTTCACTAGCTGGCCAAAGTCAGGCTGCAGCGAAGGCCCGGCAGGCCCTGAAGGAAGAGATGCAGGGATTGAGAGATAGCCTTGGGGAACTTCAGGCTAGCGTAAGTGCCTTAGCAGACTCGAATAGCAAGTTAGAAATACTGAGGATGGACGGTCTTGGACAAACTTTGGAACAAATCGAGCTAGAATATGGTGAGATGACAGAGGAGATAGCTGAGGAAGTGGCACTGACAGAGGTGATAGGTGAGGAAGATGTAGCAATGGAAGAGGAGCCAGTAGCTGAGGAGGATGTAGCAGATGTGGAAGACTCGATAAATGAGGAGGTGATTGATGAGAATGTAGCTGTAGTAGAAGACTCTGTACAGGAGGAGGTGGCTGAAGAGGCTGTAGCAGTTGAGGAAGACTATGTAAATGAGGAGGTGGTTGAACAGAATGTAGCAGATGAGGAATAGGTGCAGTGAGTAAGAGCTAAACAGTTAGTGGACTGTGAATCTGAATCCTGCACTGTATTTTCCTCCATTGACTCATTTTGAGACATGTTGCTTTACAGATCCAGATGAAATATTTTGATTGTTTTAACATTTGCTCTGTTTTCTAAATAAAACGTTTAAAACCTGGTCTCATTCTATAGCTATCTATTTGAACCCATTACCACATACAGTCAGGGCCAAAAGTCTGAGTTCATAGTGAAGGCACGTCAGGAAGGCACGTCAGGAAGGCACGTCGAGAACTGAAAACAACGTGTACCGAGCACATTTTTCCCATAAGGAATAATGTAAAATGAATGAATCTTTTCCAGACCTCCAGAAACTCCAGACTGTTGTATTGTACAGGTGCTCCCTGATTTATGATGGCGATATGTTCCGATAAATCCATCATAAGTTAAATATGTCATGAACTGAGGAGTTTAACGAGTGTAGAGCGGTCTATAGTGTATCACAGCAGAGATATGGGAAGGATACAATGATAAGTAAGTTAATGTTTAAAACACTTAACCTACAGTTGGCCAACATCATTAACACAAAGCTTATTTTATAATAGTGTTGAAAAATCTCATGTAATTTAGAAAGTAATGATTGAAAGTGAAAAGTAATAGCAAAACACGTACTAAGCTAACTGCTGAATGTGTTTTGGAGAATTCAGTTCCCGTTTTGCTTTTGGTTGGCTCATATAACTAACACATATCACTGTGTACTAAATCTGGACTCGTATATCATAAATCGTGAATCGAGTTTCAGCTGAAACGAGTCACGCGGCTCGACTCATACAAGTTTACGTAAATACGGCGAGAACCTAGACAAATTTTTCTAGTCAAAATGCACCGAGAACCGAATTCGACGAGTTATGAGGTGGTCGAGAACCGATGTACCACTGTACAGTGTTTTCATTACACACCTTATCACCAGCATAACAATTTGAGTGAAACAGTGTTTGGAAAATAAAATCTTGATACATTACTAGGGGTGTAACGATACATTCTGCTCACCATTCGATTCATGATACGGAGTTCACGATTAGATTTTCTCACGTTTATCGATTTTACATTTGATAAACATTCCTTTTTTATTTCTGAAGTGTAAACAATCCAAAACAATGCACATTTCTTTGTATAATACTTTAATCAAAAAACTTTAGTCCCCTGCAATTACAAGAAATTATTAACAGAGATGGAAAATTGTAAACAAAATGCTCTGTTGTAGCTTCTCCATGTCTTAAATAGCTGAATGAAAACATTTTTTCAATTTTTGAAGAATAACAATTTATAATCGTGTACTAACATGATATGCACGTTAGCGTCACGTATGATTGCAATCTTTCATGTTAACAAATGTAATTGCATTAGATGGCGTAATAACCAAGCACGCATAATCCAACTTGATGATGCACTTCGTCCAATTTTTGCATCTTGATGCATAGTGTCATGGTGCATCATTACAACCCTTTACATTACAGGACTGCTTAGTATTTGGCATGTTATTGCTTTTCTGTAATCAAGTTGGATGCCAGTATCATTTAACAATATCTAAAAGAGCATCTTGTGATATGAACGAGTACTTGGCTTTCTCTGTCTTCAGGTGCCCCCATAAATGTTCAATGGGATTTAGGTCAAGTGACTGTAGACCAAGTCCATGGCAGTCAGCACTCCTCGGTTTTCTTTGATCAAGTTCTTATTGCAAACCTTTGGGGTGTTCTGGATCATTATGCTGCAGTATCAATTCTTCTCTACAAAAATCCAAACAAGTATTTTGACTAAATGGAAATGACTGGAAAAATGAATATTCAGGTAATGGGAGCTCTATATCCATAATTTATCGTGGGAAAATCCTTTGTTTCTTTCAGGAATTTTGTAAACCTGTCATAGTTTTAGTCATGGGAGCTTGATATTGAACTGGAAGAGAGTCAGTCAGTCAGTCAGTCAGTCTCTCTCTCTCTCTCTCTCTCTGTCTCTCTCTCTCTCTCTCAATTCAGTTCAATGAGCTTTATTGGCATGACTGTCACAATGGGTACAATATTTCTAAAGCATTGAAAAGACATTGTTTTTTCTTACATATAATAATTAAGAAGAGAAACAAACAAACAGTATTGTAGGTAAGACTTTGAAGAAAGTGAAAAGAAACAATAAATAACCAAGGTAGTTGTGTGTAATAATATAGAATATTTACAGTAGGTGTGTGTTCGTTTGGGTGCACTCTCTCAGTCTCTCTCTCTCTATTGCAGTGCCTACAGAACATTTATAATATAGTAACCAAAACAGACAATGTGTGTGCTTGTGGCATCACATTCTCCTCTCAGGTTGGCCTAGAAAATATTTGCTGCTGTAAGTGCATGAGTCTAAATAAAATGGTAAAACATCTGCAGCATGAAGGTCAAAAAGGGTTTAAAAAAACCAAAACCAAAAAAAACCAGCTGCTGTGGCTGCACTTCTACTGACCATCCCAAGTCTGGATAAATAGGGTTAGACATGTCAGGAAAGGTATCCGGTGTGAAACCTGTGCCAAATCTAATGTGAGAATCAAGATGATCTACTGTTGTCACCGCTAATGAGAGCAACCAAAAACAAACAATATCCTCTGCTGTCTCACATAGGTACATCTCCTTGTTTCTACACTCGTTGTATATTTTATCAGTTAAAAGTAAATGTACTAACAAAGTAATTTGTAGTTCTAGGGGTACAGACTGTAGTCCATCTGTTTCTCTATACTTTGTTAGTCCCCTTTACTCTGTTCTCTAATGACCAGGACCCCCACAGATCAGGTACTATTTGGGTGGTGGATCGTTCTCAGCGCTGCAGTGACACTGACGTGGTGCTGGTGCGCATGTGTTTGTTTTGCTGGTATGAATGGATCAGACACAGCAGTGCTAATGGAGTTTTTAAACACTGTGTTCACTCACTGTGCCCTCTATTAGACACAGTTATCATATTACTCCACCTTGTAGAGGTGTTAATTTTAAAGTTTGAAGTTTATGTCACATATTTCTATGAGATTAATGGCTGGTTGCCATTAGTAGAAGTCCACAAGTAGAAATCCCATTATATGATTAGTCAAGTGCATGTATACTCGTATTACTGACACAACCTGATTCTCTGCAGTTATCGACTATTAAGTGCATGTAAACGCACGCAGTGACAGTACATCTACAGGCTGAACCAATGAATCATTATTAAGATGACGACGCCCCCTTGTGATAGTAGACAGCACTGTTGTGCGAGCGCAGGTATGCAGAGTTTCCGTCCCGTCCATTTCCTATATTAGGCTACTTAGCACAGGCCTCTGAGCAAATGGAGGCCACTCTTTGAAATCAGGGAACCACAGTTTGGCTTCTCACGGAAAACGTCACAGGAAAATCCTCTGGAATCTTATAAGGAAATGCTTTTAGACAGCAGAAAATGCCGATTTTTACCCTGAGGAAGAAATCCAGATCCAATGGATTTGAAATGTCCTCAGTACTAAATCCTTAAGCTACACCTCATATGGACAAAATCAGTTTTCAGTTTCAAAGAGCTTATTATTCCAAACTGAAATCGATTATTGCATTTTTTTTTAAGCTTTGTTGACAAATGCAGATTGTAGGGCTCTTTAACCCAAAATGAGCTAGCGTTAGCATATACAGTAAAACCGGTACCTTAATGTACCTCATTAGGACTGAGTCAGATATTGAATATTTCAATTCATACATAAGGGGAAAATCCTTAATTGGTGTCTTCATATAACTTCATAAACTCCATCTACACAATACTAGTCCATCGTATGGCTGGGTATTGGTTGCTGACAATCCACTAACTGAATCCTCTCCCTCAGATAGCCAGTCGTGTCATTCAATGATCTCAACGTGATTAATGGTGCAGGGGACTTCATGGATTGTTCCTGCTGCCTGCCTGCTATGTGCAGATTGAGCAGGGCTTCGTCTCCTAATGAGCAGGGTACACGTTCTCTGCTGTCTTACAGCTGTTTCTTCTAGTGCTAAATGCTACAATATAAAATAACCAACCATTATAATTAACCGCTGAATAAAAGGAAAGCGGAGAGTGTAGAAAGATGTAAGAAGCCATTCAGAACGTCATCTACTGCCATTATATTCCATTCACTATAATGAGTTGGTTGATTTGATACCTGGTAAGGGGATTAAAATAGTCCATTAGTGGTTATTCTGATAGTAAGATTTAACAGTAACTAGATTTAAAAGTGACAGTAACTTTAATTTAGTTGTTCATACTAAATGACAAAACTTCTATTCCAAATCAGTTCAGTATAAACTGAAATGTAAAGCTATAATTGCAATTTGACTATGTTGATTTCAGTGTTGGCAGCCACAAAGAGAAGTCCTTCCAGTAGCCTCATTCTGTAGGAGAAATCAGAATATTGTCAGAATACTCAAAACTACTTTTCTCTCAAAGTATAAACACCACCAGTAAACCAGCAATGAATGGCCTGCATTTACATTCTGGACATGCGGGGCTCATAATTTGTGAAGCCAGTCACATGTACAATCCAAGAAGACTTACTGGCCCCTTAATACAGAGACCTTGTTGACACTCTTGAACATTTTCTTTCATCTAGACAGACACCCTTCTCCAGAGCAACTTGCAAGTGATACAATCTTAGCAAT
Organism: Ancistrus triradiatus; assembly: GCA_025084515.1. Taxonomy (NCBI): domain Eukaryota; kingdom Metazoa; phylum Chordata; class Actinopteri; order Siluriformes; family Loricariidae; genus Ancistrus; species Ancistrus triradiatus. The sequence continues at coordinate 28,741 of JAJAGP010003398.1, forward strand.
TACAGATGTTACAATCCAAGAAATTGTGGGTTAAGGGTCTTGCTCAAGGACCCAACAGTGGCAGCTTGAGGTGGGATTTGAACCCTGGACCTTCTGGTCCACAGTCCAGTACCATAACCACTAGGCCACCACAGCATTCTCATATCTGCTTAAACTAATTCAGGGTTGCCAAGAGCCCGGGGACCAACCAGCAACACAGGGCCAAAAACCTAGAAAGGAAGCCAGTCCATCACAGGGCACATGCATGTGCAGACACACCCATTGGCCAAAAGCTTGGTGCAAAAAAATCTCTGCCAATTAACTTATGTGATAGGATTTAATTAAAACAAAACTACATCCACAATTGTATGGTGACTTTTCTTTATCTGCTTTAAATGACGTGATTCAAAGTCTTTGTTTAAAATACTTCTCCATCATCCAACCTTTTGCTCAGCATCTTAAATAACAGGAATATTTGAATTGTATTTTGAATTGCCCGTCTTCACTGCAGGTTAGAGTTCGGTGTGTAGCAGTGTTTTGTCGAGGTCGTTCTGGTATAGAACATCAGTAGTCGATTCTAATGCTAGCTCCTCCTGAGCTTGTTTGACGTCCTTCCGGACAGCCGCAAGTTTGGCTACGCTCTCCTTCATCTGTGCAATGTCTTCCTGCCTCTTCATGACCTCCTCAGCCAGGTTGCCGATCCTCAGGGTCAGGTCAGCCAGCTGTGGCTCGAGCACTGCAAAGTCCCTCTTAATGGTGGACACTCTGGGCCGGAGGTCGCTTGCGAACGTCACTGTCCTTATCACCTTGGCTCGGCCGCTCTCCAGAGTCAGGAGGCGCTCGGAGAGTTTCTTGTCGGCGGCGTACAGCTCAGGCAGGCGTCTCCGAATCTGTTCCAGGTTTTGAGTGTTCTTCTCTGTGGAGCTCCTGAGGCCTGAAACACGGTCGATGCTGGCTGCCAGCAGCTCGCCGATGCGCTTGGCCATGAGCTTCTCAGCCTGAGCCACCTTCTTCTCGAGCTCACCCGTCTGAGTCACGAGAGAATCCACATCGCCCTCCAGGCCTCCCATCCGCCTAACGTCGGTACGAACCGAGGCCACTTTGGCTGTCACGTCACTGGAGATGGCCGCGGTGCGGTTCTCTATGCGATCTATGGCCCGAGTGATGCCAAGCAGGTTCTCCTGCAGCTTCTGATGCCTCTCGGTGACGCCTGAGGTCCATACTTTCAGCTGGGTCACCTCCTGTTCCAGGCTGCTCAACTGGGACAGTGACGACTGCACTCCCTGGTTTTCCAGCAGCACCTGCACGTTCTCACACTATAGCAGGATAAGAGACACAAACACAATGTGCGATTATATGCTTAGATGACCTTATATTTGACTAGACATGTTTGAAGGCACTTTTGTACTTTATGCACTGATGAGAAGATGCTCAGAAAAGCATAATGTCTAAACACAAATTACCATGATACGATAAAATATTGTCATATTACCCACCCCTATGACAAAGTTTGTGATTGTTTTTAATCATAGTCCCTCCTTGTGATCTTCATTTTTATTCATTTCTCCATACAGGTCATGTGATAAGCACATCCTTTCTAGTTCCCCTCTAAATTGCACTCGCTATGCTGAGGTTGGATGGTTTGCATTCTTTGCATGCTGGACGGGTCTTAAGGTGTACTCACACTAAGCGATCCATTCGGCTGAACCGTGTCCCTGCAGTGTGCCCAAAACGAGTCCTCAAAAAATAATCCACAAAGTAAGTACAGTGGTACCTTGGTTCTCGACCCATTCTTAGGACCCAAGTCTCCATGGGTCCTAAGAAGGTTCCTTTATAAGAGCCAACTAAAAGCAAAACAGGAATTGAATGCTCCAGCACATAGACTGCAATTAGCTTGGTAGCAATGCTAGCGCATGAAGTTCATCAATAGAGTAAGTGTTTTGCTTTTACTTTTCACTTTCAATCCATCACTCACCAAATTATAAAACACTTTATTATAAAACAAGCTTAGTGTTAATTATTTTGGCCAACTTTAGCTTAATGTAAGCGCTTTAAACATTAACTTGCTTATCATTACTTATCATAGCATCCTTTCTGTATCTCAGCTATGATACAGTATAGACCCCCCTACCAAACACTCGTTAAACTTCTCAATTCTTGATGCATTTAACTTATGATGGATTTGTACATATCCCCTTAGTAAATCAGGGAGCACCTGTACAATGCAACTCCATTAATGCATATAATGCCTTATACAGTGTGGATTCTCTAGGGGTCTGGAACAGATTAATTCAATTTACTTTACTCCTAAATGGGAAAAATTAGCTCGGTACTCGTCGTTTTCGGTTCTTGACAAGCCTTTCTTAACAAATTTATGACGAGAACCGAGGTACCACTGTACAACCATGAAGTCCGCTGTGCTGTGCAAGCACATGTAAAAAGTGTCATGGTGAGGCAAGCGTGCTCGGGTCCAGAACGTTTAAAGCACAATGGGAGTGCAGGCCAGTGGGGGAGTGAGGACGGGGGACAATCATGCTTTGGCGCAGTTTAAGGCAACTGGGCTCAATGTAAGTACAGTCTCAATTACAAGTCTTGGGAACAAGAATGTTTGTGTTTCTCCTTTAAAGACAAATATTCTGCATATGTCTCTATATTACTAAAGAAAGAATACCTCAAAACTCTGTAGTGAGTTGGAATAACAATGCAATGACAACCAATACATGGATACTATACATCTGATATTATTCACTTGTATGATATTTAGTAAGTATAAAGGAAATCAATGTTATGGCTTTAACATAGTCAAGTAAATGTTATTTTTATTATGAAACATGCAGGGTTCCAACATGGTGCATGCTAGAGAATAATACACAGAACAAATAATGCAACTCACATCTGAAAATTCATCCCTTGCATATACAGTGGAGCCAAAATTCTGAGACCACTAATGAAATGCAAATTCTCAAATTGAATACCTTTTCCATTACCAATCATGTAATCAGTGTAACAACCTTGAGTGAAAAGTTGAATACAAATCATATAAACTTATATATTAGTATTGGTATGTTCCCCCTTTTTCTGTAATAGCAATGGGTCATCACCTTTATTATGCTGCTGGCTGGACTTTCCATCCTGCAGAATTAGAATTCCCCCACATAAAAAGGCTGTGATGGTCCACAGTAAAGTCGCTCTAGTCTTTTGTAGGACATGGGCCCCTGTTCTCAACTTCATCAGTGGTGTGACCGAATATTGTAAGACCTGGGGACATCAGTCTGAGACAGAGAGAGGACACACTTTCCTTCTTTTTTTTCTTTCTCTGTCCTCTCCCTTCTTACTTCCCTTATGTGGGCAATTTGGGGTAAGAACCTTTATGTATTAAAATCAGTTTGCTTTTTTGATCACATTTAAATTAGTCTAAAAAATGACCAATCTTAAGTAGCAAATATACACTATAAATATATGTAAACTCCTTATTAGGAACACTATACTAATACTGGGTAGGGCTTCCCTGTTGTAGCCAACCTGCCCCAACGTTTGACGTGCATTCTGAGATGCTCACTACAGTATAGAGTGGTCATCTGAATTACCACAGTCTTTCTGTCGGCCTGAACCAGTCTTGAACTCACCAACAATCCATCTGTAGAAATGCCGCTCACTGGATGTTTTTATTGCACCATTCTGAGTAAACTCTAACCTGTCTTGCACCACAATCATTCCATGGTCAAAATACTTAAATTAACTTAAAAAATACTTATAACAAATATCAAAACAAGACAGTCACTCATTACACAAAAGAAATTCAATACATTCAATGTGAAAAATACAAACTACACACAAAGTTAATATTTGAATGTTTGAATGCATAATATACACTCAATGGTCACTCGTTTCTACACTCATTGTCCATTTGACCATATAGAAGCACTTTGTATTTCTACAATTACAGACTGTAGTCCATCTGTTTCTCTACATACTTTGTTTGTCCCCTTTACTCTGTTCTATAATGGTCCCCACAGGTCAGGCCCCATTTGGGTGGTGGATCATTCTCAGGACTGAAGCACTGATGTGGTGGTGTGTTAGTGTGTGTTTTCCTTGTATGAGTGGATCCGACACAGGAGTGCTGCTGGAGTAAACCCCGTGTTCACTCACTGTGCACTCTATTAGACACATCTATCATATTGCTGAACCTCGTTGTAAAGTCAGAGACAGTAGGTCATCTGTTGATGCACAGTTTGTGTTAGTCATCCTCTAATCTTTCAACAGTGCCCACAGGACACTCGCTACAGGATGCTTGTGGCTGGACATTTTTGGTTAGTGGACAATTTCCAGTCCAGCAGTGACACTGAGGTGTTTAAAAACTCCAGCAGCACTGCTGTGTCTGATCCACTACCATCACCACATCAGTGTCACTGCAGTGCTGAGAATGATCCACCACCCCAATAGGACCTGATCTGTGCTGTGGGTCCTGACCATTATAGAACAGATTAACAGGGACTAAAAGTACGTAGACAAACAGATGGACTACAGTCTGTAATTGTAGAACTACAAAGTGCTTCTTTATAGTAATCAGAAGTGATAAAAATGGACAGTGAGTGTAGAAACATGGAGGTGTACCTAATAAAGTATAAAAGTTAACACTATTAGTGTGATGAACAGGTTTCTCAGCAGCTATAAGCATCTAAAATCAAATCAAACCATTTCACTTTGGTTCTTCCTCAGTTGTTGTACTCTCACTGTGACCACCTGCTGATTCTGGAAAACCATGTTTCTCCAAATCATTCAGTTGCTTCATATCGAATGTGTCCATGCCCTCCTCCTTGTCAAGTTCAGATTCCTCTGTCCCATAATCCATCTCCAGTCGTCTCTGCACTCGATTGAGCTCTTTGACAGCATCTAGGACATCTCCCAGCTCGCTCCTCACCTTCATCGCGCTGGTATCCACTTGCAGCTCACTGAGAGTCTGTTGCAGCTCCAGAATCTCAGCCAGGGTTCTGAGCATACTGTCCTCCGTGCCGAAAACCTGTAGCGTGAGCTCCTCTATCCTCCGTTCAACTCCACTGAGGTCTGCACCTAACCTAAGGATAGACCTCACAGCGTCCTCCACAACGGGCAGCTGAGTCTCACATTGCTTGGCTCGTGGCTCGGTCTCTACCAGCTTCTCTTCCAGCTCCACGTCCTTTTTGGACATCAGCTTAAGCTGCTCCTGAAGTACAGTCACTTGCCTAGTGTTCCAGTCCAGCTGATTTTGGACGCTCTTGGCGTCTTCCTCCTCTGTGCGCTCCAGCGCGCGCCCATTTCTCCTCGAGCTGTCCTCCAGCTCCTCCAGGCGTTGGGAAAGAGCACGCAGACGCTCCTCGGCTTCGTTTACACGCTCCGTCACGCGACCGTGAACCGTCCGGGACTCTGATCTCAGTGTCGAAAGGTCCTCGGTCACGGTGGCCAGTCCTCCTTGCCACGTCTCGGTCACGTTCAGGAAACGCTCGTTCACACTCTGGAGGCTATGCGATGACGAATTCTGATCCTCCCGCATAGCTGTAATGATGCTGTTGAGGGAGGTGATGTCGTTTTGCAACTTGCTTAGTGTGGAAAAGGAGGACAGTGCCCCCTTCAGGTGGTCTTCGGAGGCCTCCAGCTGCACCCACAACACAAAAGAGGGTGTTTTCGCTGTGGCTCTGTAGTGTCTCTCAGCAATGTGCATGCCAAAATACTACATCTGATCCATATTGCTATTGCTATTTAAATAATAACACTAAATACTGGTTTGTCTACAACTTAGACATAATATATTTAAAATATATGAAGATACACCCATCAGCCAAACATTAAAGCCACCTGATGCATACCGATGTTTAGGTAGGTGTTATGCATAAAAGTAAAAGGCACTTTCACACCAAACAGTTCTAGGGACTAATTTGGGAGGGCCTACCCTGGGAGGGGCTCCCCCAACAACTACATTTGTTCCAGGGCCTTTTTTGAGAATGTTTTATTGAGGCTGAATTGACATAATCCATCCAAACTTCGCTTAGACAACACAAAATTGCGTTATACCTCCTCAGTCGCATATATGCTCCGTTTTGAGGGGTGTTTGTGCATTTGGGTCATTTCAAGTCCATGACCTGTTCAGGTTTTGGATAGAGACCACATTAAAAAGAAAACATGAACAATCAGATTGAACAGATCGAACCAGATTGCACTATGAGAAGAAGTCATGCCTGTGGAAGGACTGTGATGCTCTCCCTGGGTCTGGACATTCATGTGGACGTTACTTTGACGTGTAACTCCTACCTAAACCTCACTATGGATCAGGTGGATTTAATGACTTAGCTGATCAGTGTATATTCACACATTTCAATAATTTATTGACACAGTGCCATCAAGACATAAGTTTTGAATAAACAAGATTTCCTCACTTTTCTCAGCACAGGACATCAAATCGCTTGTCCTTAACAGACCATACGCTACAGATGCACTAGATAGATATTAGGATAAAATTCTGGAGTATTCCTATAACCGCCAATACATCTGTATGCAGTATTTCGCACAACTGAAAACAGATACCAACCTTTTCAGAAACGGTGCTGAACTTCTTCTCCAGTGCTAGCAGATCTCCTGCCTTGTCATACAAATGCTTGTATTTTTCCTCAGCTTCATTAAATCTCGCATTCTGCTGTAGAATGACCCTGAAAGGTAAATCAGTAACGTCAGATTAAAGGTGGTAGATGTTTTAAGGCTTGTACTTCACAAATAACATGAAAATATCTAATAAAAAAAGACGGAAGTTTCTGAGATGGAAAAAAACGCCTTAAGTCCATTATACAGTGGAACCTTGGAACAATTCGAACGCACTCCTTGATTTTCTTTGGTCTTCAAGTAGTTGTGGCAAAGCTTACGAAGCATGTGTCACAAAGAATGACACACGCAAATTCCCTAAAAATCCTACAATGTGTTTTGCTGGATTTCTCATTTTGTCTCTCATAGTTGAAGTGTACCTATGATGAAAATTACAGACCTCTGTCATCTTTCTAAGTAGGAGAACTTACGCAATCAGTGGCTGACTAAATACTTTTTTGCACCACTGTACATTCACGACCACTGCACATACAAGTAGCCTCATACCCTTGCCACCACCCAGTATTCCAGTGGTTGATTTTCTAAATATAGCACACTTCTAGACATTGAAGGACCCATTAAAAATCGGTTAACCTCTGAGACTTTAGAAAAATAGCAATAGAAAGTTGCCAGTCTTTATACTACTTTTTTTTTTTTCTTCATATTACAATTTTTTTCAACGTATTTTAAAATTGGTGCCTTAGTTTGCACGTATATGTTATATTTAAGCCTCACTGAAATGTTTCCTTTGATTTAGAAAATAAGCAAAAAGAGTAATTTGTTCACGGAAGCCCATACTTTCGCATAATAAAACATGCAGTGATTGGTTACAGAACTCATTAACATAATTCAGGTCAAGTAACAGTTACAGTTCAAGAACTTGGTAGCTTTTAGACAAAAAGAAAAAAACAAACAAAAAAAAACAATGGAGACTTACCAGGCGAGCGCAACGCTTGCAGTGAGAGACAGCAAGCTCACTATGGTCCTAATATCTACCGAGGAAGATGAGGAAGCTCTTCCAGGAGTTGCTTTACGTTGTGACTGAACTTCTCCATCTTTCTTCTCTTCATCTCCTTCACATGCTCTCGGTGTCTCTCTGTTTTCTGTGCTATTACTTTTCGTTTTCTTCTGCTTCACTCCATCGCTCGGCATTTTGCTGAGATGAAGTTTCTTCACTCCTCTTCACAAAAGTCTGAGAAAGTTCTCAAACCTCTCTTGTAAAGGTTCGTTGTATAAAAGCGGAGTTTAACTTAAGAGCAGTTTAAACCTTTTAGGAAGGTTAAACGTACTGCTTTAACTCTTTTTCTAGTTTTCATAGCACTGCACTGAAGTCACTAAGAAGTGTTAATACAGCAAGACTCCATACGGCCACGTAGCAGCCTCCTTCAGCCGACAGCATATGGAAAGCCAACCGGGTCAAAACACACATCCAAAAATTCCTTAACGAGAATAAACAAGATGACGAGATCTTGCCTGGTAGCTAGAGCTTGTGGTTCAGATCGTGGATTAGGGGATTGGATTTATTTATCATGATCAATGTATATTCGTGACAGGAGCAAGTTACATTCATATACATACATTCGGTACTAGTCAGACATATTCATACTTAGGCAATTTTAGAGTGACCAACATTGACGGTCGTCCTGTATTAGAGGGTCTATAACGATAACGGAAAAAACATGCATTATTAGTTTACATAGTCTACAGTTTTTCTTATTTATACTCTCTTATTTATCTGTGCTATCTCTGTCCAGATGTAATAAAAAGTTGTAATGTAAAAATGTAATAAAAGTTGACACACTAGGACCTGGGGGAGACTCTGCTGCCCCATAACATATCTGAATCCTGAAACAAGCTTTTACTAAAATACTCAACAGTCTGTGCAAGATAGAGGTTTGTGTGTAAGTGGATGTTCCTGAAGACAAGTGTATTTTTCCTGAAGGCAAGTGTAAAATGGCATCAAACAGCGGAGGAAACCTGACGATTGATGAATGTAAAGTTAGCCTACTGAAAAAGCAAGTGAAAGAGCTGAATTTAACCATTGCAGTATTTAGGGCAGACAATGAATGAATTGCTTGTTCTCTCTTGATTTTATGACCTTATATTTTATAGGTACATGTATATGATCATAACTATTAAGCTACTTGTAGATGGATATGCGAAACATTTTGTTATAAAGGCAACGGTTCCCCCAGAGGACAATCAGGTGAGAGGATGTTTACAGTTAAAATAAAACATTCGTACATGTTTACTATCAATATTGGTCCCTTGAGCAGAGTTCTTAACCTTCTCTGCCTCAGAGCAGCCAACCCTGGCTGACCACACCACTTGCTTAGCTGGGATATGTGAAGAATTTCATATTACTGTACAATGTATTGGGCAGCACAGTGGTGCAAGTGGTTAGCGTTGTCGCCTCACAGCAACCTGGTTCGAATCCTGGTCTGTACTGTTTGCGGTGGTTTTCTATAGGTACCCTGGTTTCCTCCCACATGCCAAAGACATGCATTAGATCAACTGATCTGTCTAAAGTGTGTCAAGGTGAATGAGTGTGTGCGTTTGTGCCCTGCGATGCACACAAATACGAATAATGAATAAGTAAATGTACACTACATTTGTATAAAGGCAATATTTTCACTTTTGGTGAAAATAGTAGGATTCACAGTTTCACCAGCACATTGTCAGTGGAACAGGGGTATCTGTACAAAGCCCTCCAGCCTGTCCATTTCCTGAATCCAAAAATGACAACACATATTTTGAACAGAAATTATGATTTTATTTATCAAAGCTCATTTTTCATTTTAATCGCTACACAAAGCAATATTTCTGACCATTGCAAGTCCTTGCGTATAAGCATTCTCTATCTGTAGTGCCAGCTTTCTTTGCATTTACATTTGACTAAAGCATAAAGCTAGAAACTTTCAAAACAACCAAAGTACAGTGGTCTTTCTTCTTAGAAGAAATGACTCGTGTGTTTGCTACAGAGCTTTCATCTAAGCTCTTGCTATACTCAGCTTATACTCTCCAATTTACCTATCTGAATATAAGTAGGTATTACTTTGTAGTTGTTAATTTGTAGTGCATAACGTAGCTTGCAGTAACGTAAAGAAACTGCACATGCAAATCAATCCGCTACATGAATCATATAAACAAGAAAACACAAACCTGGACAAAGATAAATACGTAATAATTCAATTGGTTTGTGCTTAGCTCAAACATAACCTTTATACCAAGATGGTCCAACACAGTTCGGTAGTTTTGCCGTTTTGCCTCAGTGCTTCATGACCAGGTTTGAAGAAGTCTTAAGCATATTGGCAAACTGCTAAAACCCAGACTCCCAAACACCAAAAAGAAGTATTAAAAGTTAAAGGAATACTCCAGTGCATGCTAACACTAGCTACCACAACACTATCAATGGCAGCATAAGTGGCCATTCGTGACATGAGCAGGTTAGAACGATACTAGGGAGACAAAATTACATTGGGGCAATTTAGAGCCAACACATGATCTAACATGTCTTTGGAATATGGGAGGAGTAAACCACGCCAGTGCATGGTGGACATACAAACAAACATACATACATGCTGCCCCATCCCCCAAAACTAACATAAGGGCAGGATGTTAAATTCTGAAACTACAACCATTACACTTCAACAGTGTTTTGAGACAAGACAGGCATGAGTAAACGTCTTTGGTGACACAGTACTACTTTGGTGGTAATGAACTACTGACTACAAGGTCCAGGATTCAAGTCCAAGCACCGCCAAGCCATAACTATAGGGGCTCTTTGTAAGACCCTTAACCCACAATTGCTTGGATTGTGCCTAGTTTGATTGTATCATCTCCAAGTCACTACGAAAAAGATCATTTGCCAAATGACTAAACTTTGTACTAGAACAACATGCCTGTGGTAATCATACATATATTAAAGCTGAAGTAGATGGACAGAACTCACCAGAGTATTCCTTTAAGCTCTCAAATTCAAGGATGGGTGGCATACCTTGAGTGCTACCCAAAATAAGATGCGCAGAGAATATTCAATTCTCCTTTATATTTAGCACGGACTTAGGCGCTGCACTGCATCTGTCTACAGATCAGATGTAATCTATAAGAACTTTGGAATTTCGACTTTTCCCAAGTGCACTTCATAATATAAAGCTGTACAATCATATCAATCCCGATCTGATTACTCAACAGTACCCTATGATCCAATCCTAACCTGTAACAGACTGAAAACCAAAACGTAAAACAATCCACAAAACATTAGCTAAAGAAAAAAACATTTTGGATTCATAATACCAAACCACCAAAGTACCCAAAGTACCAAAGTAAGTTATGTTACAACATTGCAGCTATAATAATAACTAAAAAAAAAAAAACTTCAGCAAATTTGCCCTTCATGTTGATCCCCAACAGAGCAGGGAGTTCAGCTCTATGCTTAAATGCCATCTATACGCATGTCTACCAAACGACGCTTATACATGTTATATTTGCATTTGGGACCTACACACAGGCACGTAGTATGTCTTTTCTATGCAGAGAGGCTGCTCCGTCTGATCCTCTCCAATGTAGATGCTCATGTATAACGATCCTGTAACACAGAACAGAAATGCTGCCTTATAATCAATGTAAAAAACCAAGCATATAGAAAACCTACATGACTAAATGAATCTACATGAATTAAACTCAAAACAGGAAAAGTAACTGGGCAAAATTGAAAGATTAAACGCAGAACTGATACATACCTGTATGGTTGAGACCACCCCACTGGCCATGATGGACAGTTTGCCAGCTACAGAGCGAACACCCATTTTTAGCTGGGCCATATCTGGAGCGCTGGGCAGCACATTGGTCAGACTGTATGAGCTACCTGCAAGGTGAAACACAAAGTCTCACAGACCTACCTTACAGCATAGAACTAGTAGTCCAGATCTGTTCAGTATCGTTTGGAAGAACAGGCTCTGAAACAAGTTGCTTTCAACACTGTCATACAGTTTGAGGCTGTACATTTTACATTTGTAGCATTTTATCCTGGGCAGCTTACCAAAGTGTTTCTGTTCTCCATAGAATAGATATTTCCTCATGTTAGCAAAAAAAAAAAAACAGCCCAACAACCCCCATATAACTTATATATAAATATTGGTGTAGGAAAATTGTTGTATAGTTTCATTTAGCAATCATAACTCTACTCGTGAAGTACAGTACTGTGCAAAAGTCTTAGGCCACCATTAAATATGTTGTATAGCGACGATACATTGACCATATATAACATAGTCAACGATTGGACACAAAAACTTCAAACTTGGATTCATCTCTCCATAATACACTTTTCCACGAATCTTCATTCTGATCTTTGTAAGCTTTTGCATATCTTAGGCTTTGCATCCTGTTCCCCTTCCGTAAACGTGGTTTCTTGGCTGCTACCCTTAGACCGTTCCTGATCAAGTTTATCCGGACTGTTAAAGGGTCAACATGGAATCCTGATGAAGCTGCCAGATGCTGCTACTGCACAAGAGTAAGGGGAGATCACACTAAATGCTTGCCACTGTAGCCTATGGAAGTTTATTTTCAGTTTTTTAATAACACTTACAGATTTCCTGTATTTTCTGGCTGTATGCTAATAAAAAGGCTGAGAAATAATTATATATGGTCATTATTCCATTGCTAAAACAATGCTATATCTAATCTAATGGTGGCTTAAGACTTTTGCAGTACTGTATAATGTGCACCAAAAGTTTTAGGTATTTCCTAACACTTCCTTAGTGATTAACATTAATGCAGATGTAATTACGCAGATATTAATGGATGATATACGGTACTGTTCAAAAGTCTCAAGGCCACCATGCCACCTTTAGGTTTGTCGTTTTTTAGCAATGATATAATGACCATACATAATTAATTTCTCAGACTCTTTATTTAAAATACAGACAGAAAATACAAGAAAATGTGGTATGCAGTATTAAAAAAAACAAAAACAGAAAAAAAAACTGCTTCTCTAGGCTACAGTGGCCAAGGTAGATTTAGTGTGACCTCCCCTTACACTTGAGCAATACATTTACATTTACAGCATTTAAGCAGATGCCCTTATCCAGAGCGACTTACAATTGGTTACAGCCTTATAATCCAAAGCAATTGTGGGTTTAAGGGCCTTGCTCAAGGACCCAACAGTGGCAGCTTGGCAGAGGTGGGATTTGAACCCTGACCTTCTGGTCCAGAGTCCAGTACCTTACCCGCTAGGCTACCACAGTTCACAGCAATAGCAGCTGAAAGCTTCTTCGGGATGCCAAGCTGACCCTCTACAGTCTGAAGAAGCTTTCATCAGGAATGAGGGTAGCAGCCAATAATAAAGCACTTTTTGGGGAGTAAAATACTGACTTTTGCCTGCAGAAGCCATTTTGTGTTCTAAAAATTGTGGTTGTTGTTTTTTTATTTTGTGTACACATTGCTTGTATTTTCTGTTTGCATCTAAATAAAGAGACTGAGAAATAATTAGAAATGTTTATTATACCGTTGCTAAAACAACACATGGTGGCCTAAGATTTTTGCACAGTACTCTAATTGTATTGGAAATCATTGTAGTCGAGAAAAAAGCACAACAGAAGCATTTTCACTTTTATTATATGCTCACTTGTCTGTTTCTTTGGTTCGTCAAACAGATCCGCAGAACTGATGGATGAATTGCCACTGAGACGCTCCAGTCTGGTCCTTGCTTCATACTGGCAAAAAATGGAGTCTCTGTTATTACGTAGCCTTCTACAGCAAAGTATACACGACTCAAGTTCTCCGTGTCATTTGCCCATTACCTCGGTGCTGTCCTGTTTTCCAAAGAACATGTCAGACGATATTGCCTTTGCATCACCAAATTTCTTCTGCGCATCATCAGAGACCTGCAAAGACCCAGACTCAGCCTTTCTCCTGGCTGTGGGTCTGTGACTGAAAAAGGGAGGAGCTCAGAATTATTTCACTAAAGCTTCCATAGACTTCAGAATGGCCAGACTGAGAAAAGAACTAACCCGTCGTCAAATGATGACATCTTGGAGGTCAAGTAAATATCAGGCTCAGGTTTCTTGCTCTCTTTCTTCTTGAGGTCTCCCCACTGTGAGAAGAACTGGTCAGAGGACTGTGGCATATTATCATTAAACTTGGAGGATGTTCTGCAGAGAAGAGAAACACAAGCCGTTCAGAGTAGTTCAAACTATTACTAGCGTCGGGAAACGTACAGGTTAATTACAAAAGTGTGTGGACACTAGGGGTGTAATCTGACAAAAGACATTCCTTTATTATTTCTGTGATGTAAACAATGAAAACGATGCGCTTTTTCTTCTATAAGTTTAATAAAACTTTAGTTCCTTGAAATTAGAAGATTTTACTAGAAACACTAGGTTTAAAATTGTAAACAGACTGCTCTATTCTATCAGTGCAATGCCTCTGTACAATGTTACTTACATTAAATATTTATTTTTATTCCATCAGTCTGATACCATCTTTAAGTTCAGAGTCTTTGTGTGTTTGTCTGACAATCTGTGTGACTGTCTTATTCTGTTTTGTGTAGTTTTGCACTGCACAATGTAAAATGACAATAAAAATTCTCTTCTCTTACTGCAGCTCCACCGGATCATAAATAACCAGGTGAAAACATTCCTTTTTATTTGTGAATAACAATGAGAATAACAACTCAAAATCATGTGTACATTTCTCGAATACAAATTTAAACAAAAAGAAACTTTAGCCCCTTGCAATGAGAAGAAATTAGGATTCCCACTTAAAACGGGATCTGCGTCTGCTAGCCATCTGGTGTTCAAAAATGGAATTGCAGATGCCGGAAAAATCAGGGACGTAAACCCAATTAGACAGACAATGCATCGCTCCCACCCTACCGGGCAGCTTTGCTAATTACCGTATTTTTCGGACCATAAGGCGCACTTAAAATCCTTTAACTGTCTCAAAAATCGACAGTGCGCCTTAAAATGCGGTGCGTCTAATGTATGAATTAATTCTGGTTCATGCTTTCTGACGTAGAACCGATTGTAGATGGTACACGGCGCTCATAAATCTGTCAAAAGTTTTTAGCACGGCCTTGGTAAGTTTTGAAGCTTACAGCAACCGTAGGCGCAGCATAGTCCGGAGTAATACGGTATGTCGACCTTTTTTCTCGGTTTGCGCTAGATCCGCGGAGTAATCTTTTTGACGATGTGTCCGCATATGTTTCTTTTTTTCTTTTTTCTGTTTGTGTGAAGTCTGTGCCATCGTGAGTTTCCTGTCGGGGTTTTGCTTTCCCCTACCCTCGAGTATTCCGTTTTCGATGTAGTGTTGTATTTAGTTTCTTCAGGGTTTGTCGAAGCGGATTTCAAACACAACGCTATCAGTCCCCCCAGCAGTACAACATGGACATAGAGCAACTGCGAGAGAATTCAACATTAATACGATCAATGGTAACGGAAGTGGAGGAAGCAAGAAGACGCCCTGCGCCAGGTAAAGACCAAACTGAGCTTCCGACGGAACTTAAGAGTTTTGTTTCATTTAATGCGTCTTATAACCCGGTGCGCTTTATGTATGAAAATATACCCGTTAGCAGCCGATCGTTGATATTGCGTCTTATAACGCGGTGCGCTTTATAGTCCGAAAAATACGGTAAGCTTAGTCATTTCAGCTACGCAGCTTCTGTGGTTCATGGAACTTTGGACCGGCCTCCTCCTCTCCCCGAAGGGCGTACAGTGCTACATCCCTTCTCACAAACTTTATTAATGAGTGAAGTCTCCATGTTGTACACAAGCACAAGGCTCACCTGACAAAGAAATATCCCTCTTCCTCATCCTCATCATCACTGAACTTCCTTGAATGAGTGGACGACTGAGCCAAAGTTGGGTTGTCCTGCTGAATCGTCTGCATGTCCTGCAGGACAGAGTGAGACACTCCACTGGAAAACAGAAAGGATCAAAGCATTGTTTACAGCTTATAGTCAATTACCATAGGTTTTTACTACAGGTATGTGCCCTTTAATGACCGCATTACATTCTGTGAAACAGCTCATTGCTCGCACTATACATTACCATAGTCACAGCCTTTTTATGCTACTGTAATGTGAATATAAAGAGTGTAATGCAATATCAGCTTTTAATCACTTTAAACCATTAAGCAGGTAAATCCAGCATGATGCCCCTAGTAGGAAGTCACAGCGGTCGAATGACCGATGCTCAGCACGTCTAGGTACAGGCTATGTAGGTGAAGTCAGCACGGAGCCTATAGTGCTAAGCAGAGTACTTTTCACTTTAAAGTCTCTGCTTGTGTTCGTGTCCTAAAAGCATCCGTGTGCAACACAGACCGTAACGTAGTTCCTACTTGTGTATATATTCAATGCAAATGAAATCAATATTCATGAAAATAAATTACATTTAAAAATATGTAAACAAAACATCAAAGTATGACATAAATAATATTTATGGCAGTAAAAATACACGTGCTAAACCTTTTCAAATTTGACCAGACGTTTTCGGCTGCAACTTCTGGAGTTAAAAGACATATTTTGATGTCCTGTTAGAATTTGTTAAAGTGAACGGACTTTGACAGGACTAAGAAAAGTACTAAGAAAAGAGCAAGAACTTTCTTAACCCAAGACTCACTCACATTTGAAGTCCACAGCATTTGTTTGGACAGACAGTAAGATTTTAGGTACCATAGCCTAGCGGTTAAGGTACTGGACTATGGACCAGAAGGTCTAGGGTTCAAATCCCACCTCTGCCATTCAGCCACTGTTGGGTAAGACCATTAACCCACAATTGCTTGGATTGTAACAGCTGTAACTGCCAAGTTCTAAGTCGCTCTGGATAAGGGCGTCTGCTAAATGTCTAGATGTTGATGTTGCTGAGGCTGAACCTTGTAATCCAAATGCACCTTGTTCTGGAAAATAGTTCGAAGAGTGAATATCCCTGGCTCCACACAACTCTGAATTGGATAAAGCGGGTATGAAAATAAATGAATGAATAAATTATTATGACTCATTTTAAAAATTGCTTCTGTGTTCAAAAAGTTATACAGGAGCAACCAGGGGTGGCTCCAACCTGAGCAGCACTGCCCTACCCACATCAAATATTACCTACAGTCAAATGTGATGATATTAAGAAAAGTCCATCTGAAAAACCAATACCAGCTCTGCACACCACTGAGGATCTTTGCATTAATTAAAATCCTTCACCTCCTGGTAGGTAGGCCCATGCCCAGCCTCTCAGCTTGTGCCTTTTTCTTCTCATCGAGCCCTCGCAGCTTCTCCTCATCCCTCTTCTTTTGGAGCTCCAAATCCTGATAAACCAGCCGCAGAGAGGTCACACTGACAAACCAGAGAGACGGTAGCACATTAAAACTAGACACTGACGCTGTGATTAAGATTTGTGGCATGTGCATAATTTATAACAAAAATGAAATCTGAGGTCTTAACAGAATCTAGGACGTACTGGGTGTTTACAATGAGGAGGTAACTTATATTTATGCCTGCATAAAGTGTTGCTTTGGATCAAAAGTGGGGCAAGTCAAGGGATTTTGTACGGGGGGGGGGGGGTCAGACCACTGCTGTACATATATTTTTATTATTGTTTAACAATAGTAAAGCTGAAAGGAAAGTCGGGATGAACAAACATTTCTTTAAATCAAATTAAGTTCAATCTTTTTTAATTACACCTGACCACTGTGGAAATCAGATTAAGTTTATAATAATGTGAACAAAAAACAAAGCAAATACAACAACTGACTCACACTGGCTCTTCAGGCTTAGCAGGCTTCTCAGTCACGGACTCTTCACGCAGCCTGTCCACAGCTTGAGCTCGCTTCTCCTGTGCTGAGAAGTTCTGACTGCTCACCTTCTGAGCTCCCAAGCCTCCTTTCTTAGTGCCCAACTACTCAGCATCAGAACCAACATTAAAAGCCATGTTAGCACCACTTAACCACAGTCTACACAATGGAAATTCAATCTGCTCTGGCTTCAGTAAAACACACAAGGCACTATAATACATTATACCACAGTTAGTTCCGACCCCGCAATCTGATTGGCTGAGAGATGTTTTTCCCGTGACATTATTGACGATAACGGCACTCTGACCGACGCCCTATAAGTGTCACTCCGCCGGCATAAAACAAGTACATCACTGCCGCAATGAAAGCTATAATTAGTTTATAAAATGTACTGGTTTTGAAGCGATTTAAATTTGGAAGATGAAGCTATTAATGACCAACCTGAGCCAAAGGTTTATCACCTTTAGGATTTGGAAGCGCTGGAAAAGTGAAAAAAGTCAGTCCTTTAAACCAAACGTCCGGCTCTTAATGGATTCACAGCTCGACTGAAGAGCAACGAGACTGAAGATCAGTTTTAGTCCCATCAACAAAAATGCTGAATCAGCTTCATCCCTCACAGAGACGTCGTTTGCTGGAGTTCAACTCGGCTCTTTCATTAAACACCATCCGGGGCTGATCGGAGCTTCGTTCCTCTGACAGGTTTGTTATCTGTAAGTCCAGCTCTAACCCAGAGAAGCTGCTGATGCTCTGTAGCTCTGCCCTTACATTTCTGACTGATAAGATTCACATTATGAGTTTCATCATACAGATTTATAATCGCTTATCAAACGGGATCCTAGACTTTGGTTAGAACACCAGGATCTCACTCCGATCTGCTTCAGTCGGTAGAATAGTGGGTCTTAGTAACAGCCTGCCTTATAAACCCCACCCATTTTATCTGCTGAATGTAAATAAATGTTCTTTTTAATAAATTAAAACTTACCAAATAATATATTTGTGTCTGTATAATAAACAGTTATTGGTAATTCTGTTGCTCGACTTTAATGACTGGAGGGCTTAGCCGCGGGGTAACGATAGAATGGAATCATTTTACCTCACGAAAGGCTGATAAACAAATCATTTTTCTGTCCTCTTCATCTTAAAATCTAACAATAAATGGCGAGAACGGAACTGTGGTATAATCGCAATAATACAGAGGAGGAAGTGCTTTAAGGTGAGATATTGGCACAGGGGTTCTGATATTCGCTGATCTACGACCGCAGCACACCCGTGCCAATATCTCCCTCTCGTGTATTAATGTTTAAATATTTTACATTTGTTACAGGTATGCAGCATTTAACGTCCATATGATCAACATCTGTTCGCTTTAATAAAAATTATAACAGGAAATTAAAATCTGTCATATACATCTAATTCACGTCTGAATGACAGAAAACTAGTAAAGCAAACCCTTGCGACATCTGTTGACAGAAAAGAGAATCACATTATTGAAAGCCAAAAAAACATGGTACTGTTCCACTTACTTTTCCATTTTTTGTTACGAGGAAGTGTTTCAAATTTTATTAAAGAACACATAGGAATTACTATATGGCACAGTACAGTACTAAATGTTTTCATATAGTGTGTTAATTAATATTAGCGTTTCAAATAAAACACTATGTGCAAAGTATCTAATCTACTATGGGATTATGGTAATGACCAGTCAATGTCCTGTTTCACAGAATGCAATGCGGACGTTAAACAGCGCATACCTGTACTTGTATATAGACATACACTCACCGCTTTCTTAGCTGTCGTTGGCTTCTTTTTGATCAGAGAAGGCTCTGAAAATGGCATAAAATCACAAATGATCCACTTTTACACACTAATAAATCAATCCCATGGAAAGTCAACCACATGTAGCTTCTCTGTAAGAAGTCGTTTGAAATAGATGTTCAACACTACAACAGACAGAGATGTACATTTACAGCATTTAGCAGACGCCCTTATCCAGAGCGACTTACAATTGGTACAGTCTTACAATCCAAGCAGTTGTGGGTTAAGGGTCTTGCTCAAAAACCCAACATTGGCAGCTTACCAGATGTGGGGACTTGAACGCTGAACTTCTGGCCCATAGTCCCGTACCTTACCCGCTAGGCTACCACAGTCCATAGATGGTAGAATCCCATCTATGCATTCATAACAAAACATGAAGCTAAACCCAGTAAACATCCACCCTCTGCTGCACTAACGACTTGTATTAGAATACTGGAATACTACTGGCTCTGATATTTGATAATGCATTAACCCTCGCCTGTCATGTTCCATACTAACTCATTCTGACCAGTTTGACGCTCATAGTCATTCCTTTAAAGGTTTTATCATAAGAATGGTTGGTGAAATTCAAGGTGTCATTAACCGTAGAGAATTAACGTTACCTAGAGCAGCTTTTGGAGAACCACAGATGAGCTCGATAGATGGTCCTTCTTGACTGTTGTCTGCAGATGACATTTGAGATACATGTCTGGTTAACTTGTAGTAGCAATAACAATACCATTGTGCTGGATTTACCGACCTAAAGCACCACTAGAATTTCAAAAGACAAGGACACTGTTACGAACACATGATGTTCGCTAGATGGCCCTAAATAGAGTGGTTACAAGATCAACTTGCATTCGTCAAATTTATCATTCATTTCTGTGTTTATAATCAGTATGGTGAGGCTATCAGATTAGAACGCCTTTGTTTCTTCCATCTTTCAGCATAATGTTCTGGTTATTTATTTATTTATTTGTGGCAACCATGTTTCCAAAGTCATACGTAATAGGTAATTTATGTATGGACACGTCAGAAAACAGACTTGAGAATGCTTTGAGTGGTGGAGCTGGAGAAGTAATCTGTTTTAGTTCCAGATTTATCTGTCTTTGTGAAATTATTGCGTGACATATTTGAAATGAGGACATTTTGTGTTACGTCATTGAATTTTTTAAAATTAATTAAATATTATAAACAGGCTATACCAGGACAAACCATCATATTTCCACATATGATTAATAAATTATACAGGCCATAGTTTATGGCTCTGAATGTCTCAGAAGTGCTATTGTGAATACACTGATTATAACAACCCCATCCATGCCTTCACATCTTGTTTAATCACCTGACAATTGTCCTGAAATATTATACTATTGAATATCATTCCAAAAATGCACACCCCAAACTTGAACGTTGAAACTTGAAATCACAAATCATGCGACGAGTAGTTCTTTTTTATTAAGGACTGCTATTTTTGCTGGAAAGTGGTCAGAGAGAGATGTTAGACATTTTTATTGTTTTAGTTTTTGTAATAAAACATCTAAATACTGTAATTTGAATGCTGTAAAGTTGGTCATCCAGCAGCTTTACAAATATCCAGGTCCAAAGCCTCCCACTGAGCAAGCCTGGGGTGATAGTAAATGTTATAAGGAAGAAACATTGGGAGGATGAAGACTCAAAAAGGGACCCAACCTCCTTGGGTGGTCTATATTATATACAGTACCAGTCAAAAGTTTGGACACACCTTCTCACCTACTGTTTTTCCTTAATGTTTTCTACTTTGTAGATTAATATTGAAGACATAAAACTATGAGGGAACACATATGGAATCATGTAGTAAACAAAAAAGTGTTAAACAAACCAGCATAACTGTTATACTTTAGATTCTGTGTTTCAATCATACCTCTGCTCAACAAACCTGATGGTTACAAACACATTAAGGCGGCAAGAAAGTCCTCAAGTTAACTCTTGACAATGTCCACCTGTTAACTGAAACCCTTTCCAGGTGATGACCTCGTAAGGCTGATTTGAGACAATGCCAAGAGGGTGCAAAGCTGTCATCAAAGCAAAAGGCGGCTACTTTGAAAAATCTGAAGTATAAAACATATTGTAGTTCATTTAACTCTTTTTTTTTTACTTTTTTGTTTACTTTTTTGTATATGTGGCCCTTCATAGTTTTGATGTCTTCAATATTAATATTAAATGTAGAAAATAATAAAAATAAAGAAACAACATTGAACGAGTCCAAGGTGTGTCCACTGTATACGTAAGAATTAAACAAAGTTACTTTAAGGAAGCACCAGAGGTGGATAGAGTAGCAAAAAAAAAAAAAAAAGTACTCAAATAAAAGTACTGTTACTTTTAAAAATGTTTCACTTATTAAGATTATATAGCCAAATATACTGTATGCTATAAATTAGTGCTTATTCTTCCTAAGCTGCTCTGTTCAATTTGGCTAATTTATTGTGTTCCTCGATTATAACTATGGTTTCTAAGATCCGACTGACATAAGACTTCATGAATTTGTGCAGACAATGCATTAACTACACAAAATCAGATCTGATCAGATCTCACCAGCCATAGAAAACAAATGGAATTAAAAGAACATGCAAATTTTGTGATATAAATTTTGTGTTATAAATTGGTTTTAGGCCCCGGCCATATTTAACCGGTAACTCCAAAGGAAAAGACTAAATGTTTGTGTTAAAGTTCACAAAGCCATCACTCACTTAAACCCCGCAAACATTCCCCCCACACTCCATGGTCACCTGTCTGCACTGTGAGTCTTTTTGTTTGACAGCCAAAACATGGTCACTAAAACTGAGTACACACCAAGTGTTTTTGTTACAGTTTCTTTGACCTTACCGTTGTTAGTTTTGTCTTGCATGGCCTCCTGTGATAGATCAACACTCTGGAGAAATGAGCTTTCAGAACTCTGGAACAGCAGAAACACATGGAAAGAAATACTTAGCAAATGAAAAAGCATCACTAACCCAATAGCAGACGTTTGGCTGTGATACTACCAATGGCTGTCAGAGTCAGCAGGTTAATGAAGTAATCTTTTTAATGCCACTAATCGCATTTTCTCTGCTTGACCTTGTAAGGCACCCACAGTTATAGTCTGTACTCAAAATTCCCTAATCCTTACATTATAAATACTATATACAGCAATACTAGTCCATAGGGAAAAGAACTGGTAAAGCCTATAAACAAAAACAGACTCTTCCTTCTATGCTTTGGGACTGTGGTAGCCTAGCGGGTAAGGTACTGGACTTTGGACCAGAAAGTCCAGGGTTCAAATCCCACCTCCGCCAAGCTACCACTGTTGGGTCCTTGAGCAAGACCCTTAATCCACAATTGCTTGGATTGTAAGACTGTACCAAGGGCGTCTGCTAAATGCTGTAAATGTAAATGCTTTGCTCATTCCTGTTCAACAGCAGATTTCATCACATAATACTCTTCAACTAACACACTTAACAGCTTGCACATACTGTATCTTATAAAAGTAACTTATAAAATGAAGCTTTTCACATTCAAACATATCATTCTGATAATTGTGACGCCTCAGCAGCCTTCAGTCACAATGAAATGTTGTGCTGCAGCAAACAAGATAGACACAATGAAAATAAGGTTATTTAATTACTACAGTGGAACCTCGGAATTCAAACGCCTCTCGACTCGACCAATTCGGACATCGAACTGTCAGTGTGAATTTTGTTTGCCCCTATATTCGAACAAAAATTCAGATTTCGAACATTCAATGGTGCGATTGTCCAAAGAAAATGCATGTAATCCAGTCATGTACTTATTGATTATTATTGTTGTATTACAGTCCTGTTTTATCCATGCTTTTATTCATTAATTACATACGAATATAGCTGTAAAAAATCATTTGGGGGTCGGGAACAGATTAATCCAATTTACATTAATTCTTAAAATTTGATTCCGACAAATCAGAGTGCAAAAAGCCTTCCGGAACCCATTAAGTTTGTATTCTGAGGTTCCACTGTATAAGGTAATAAATGCATTTTCTTAGTTTTAGGTATGTGGAATCTAATTTTAATTTAATTTAATTTCCCACTCTTTAACTCCTGCCTCTGCTTGTGGATACACTGATTGGCTGTTGAGGTGTCCAGCTGTTTAAGCCCGCAAGTTAAAAAACAGATTTTTATTTCTATTGTAATTTATTATCATTTTTAAGACCTCAGGTCATTAAAGTAAACATACCATGATAGGATGGATGTTCACTTTAGTATTAGATAGTATTATTGACTCATACGGCTGCGTAGGGACAAATAAGAGAAAGCTAAAACGACTTGTGTTTCTCTTTAGGACAGACAATTTTAGGCAGTGGACAGAAGCTGCTGTCTCAGACCACATGCATTCAATAATATGCATCAATATTGGTCTAGAATACAGAAATGTAGTCACACACCCACGTGCTGCAGGTGGAAAATGGCACAAAGATCATAGAAGCACTGGTGCAGAGAAATGCAAAGCCACAAGAAACAATATAAGGTCAGTATCAGTGGCTGTGTGAAAAAAAACAAAGCCTAGTTTTATTGACGGTGATCATTTTAAAAGTCATGCATCAATTCCCATTTATGAACAAATACATTATCTATAGGGAAATTCAACAGAGACTGCACACAGCTCTTGAAAAAATTGAGACACTCCAAGTTTTTTTTTTTTTTTAAATCAACCTATCTACATGTATGGTAGCAACTGCATTCCAGTATCTGATGAATTCCAACACAGACACACCTCATTCTACTTCATGAGCTATTGATTAGGTGATCACCAGAGCCTAGTCTTATTTAATGAGGAAAATTACAAAGACACAAGAAAGCTGTGATTGAAATATTGCCTTCTTGACCTTCCCAAGTTAAATCATTAGTTCTATTTTGGCAAAAAAAAATATTTTCTCTTTGTATTATTAATCTAGGTCTGAAGACACTGCATCTTCTTTGTTATTTTGACCAGCTGTCATTTACAGTGAAAAACTGCTCTTGTCATTGCAGCAAATATTTATTTTTACTTGGAATTTCTCAGTAATTTATAGAATAAAACAAACTTGATTATTAACACACTGTTATTCCTTGATACAAGGATGCACACAAGCATACCTGTGTATGCTTGCTAAAGAAGTCCTCTTGTTTGTCCACAGGAGATGTAGGGGAGAGCGGAGCCTGGCTGTCCAGCCACAGCTAATCGGAAATAGAAAAAGAAAAAAAATAGAATTCATTATCACTGATGATAAAACTATAGATATGCAGAACTAAGGAAAACATACATTCTTGAAGTGGACGAATAAAAGTGCATAATATTTAGTGTTCCATATTGGTTTATGTCTGACCTCTGTGCCATGCCGTCTGGTGGCCTGGGTGGCCAAAGTCTTGATCTTCTCTCTATAAAGCTGAGCAGCTCGGCTGTTATATTTGGCATTGGCTGCACTGGTGGTGCAACCGTGCTGGTTAAAAAAGGCAGTCTGTTGGGAGAAGGGAGGTGTTTGTTATTTCACACATCTCTGAAATCTGTGATTAAAACTCTGTTCCAGTGATGGAGGAATATTACAGGTCTAAGACCAAAACGGTTGAGTCTCAAGTCAGCAGCTAATGTGTTGTTTCTAGAATCATCTCATCTCCACAATGAGGTGTAACACTCAAATCAAGTCCTTATATTGCTGCTACCAATGATTCAAATTAAATGGTCTGGGAAACTCTGGCTGAAGTGCAGTAATGGGTATTTGGTCATGTCTGTAGGGAAAAACAAGCATATAAGTGAGTAAGCGGATTCAATTTTGGAAATGGGTGGAAGTGGCGTTCAAATGCAAGACGACGATCCAAAGCTCAGAGGCACCACGCTATTTGCTATTCAAAGAGATGCACATGAATTACAACAGAGCTGATGTAAGATGAAACAGTGGTTTGTCTTTAACCAATAGGAATACCAAATACAAAGCATTAGAAATGAGTGCATGTAAACTTGCAGCTTTTTTATTAATCAACAACAGAATTTTTATTTTACATCTACAATGGGGGTCAAATGTCTGAGGTCACTAGTGTAAATGCCTGTTTGGATCTTTATGCAGAAGGATTCGTACTGGGTTCGGATAATGACCCAAAACAGACCTCAAAGCTTTGTAACAGTGAAAGTCAAGCAGTGCTGACACGGACTTTCCTCCACAGTAACCAGACCTAAACTCCATCCAGCATTTATGGGGGCACTTGAGAACAGAAATTCAATAGCGTTCAATAACATTACAAAGAGGTTCTTTTGTA
Organism: Ancistrus triradiatus; assembly: GCA_025084515.1. NCBI lineage: Eukaryota > Metazoa > Chordata > Actinopteri > Siluriformes > Loricariidae > Ancistrus > Ancistrus triradiatus. The sequence goes on from JAJAGP010003398.1 coordinate 54,183, forward strand.
TATTGAGAAATTATACTGGGATAACATGAATTCTGAAATGTACTAAAAGATTTTTAGTACAGCGACTCTAATCAGCTACACTGCTTAAAACATTTTCTTTAGTATTTATGTATTGGTATAAAATAGCATGTTTTCCCATTAGCAGTAGTGTAGCTTGAGTGACTTATTTAAGTAATGATGTTTATCGCTAATAGACGGAGCAAGAAAGAATGAAAAGGAAGTACTTCAGCTTATAGGAAATCAAATTCAAAGAGCTTAAATCAATGGATTGCATCCTGATCTTGTAAGAGTAGCACAGACTTGTGTTTTTAGTTTTGTAAAGTTTAATATCCATACATGATAAACCACGCTGTGGACCTTTGAGATCAGCTAATTATACATACACATACACTAAATATCAGAGAACATTAGAAACGTTTAATATTTGTCTCAGTTAATTACTGAGGAATATAACACCATTACTCCTGCCATCATCTCTTGGTGAATGACTACGACTCAATGTGTATTGAGAAAAATGGTAGATACTGAGCACGTTCTGTAACTAAAAACATTTTGTTTTGTGTTTTTACAACACCCTGTATACTCCCACCTCTGGAAATATCTATCCAGTATATACTGTCCAAGTCTCACCCCAATATTTAATAAGTAAATCCAAGCCAAGTTACAAATACAGAAGCATCAAAAAAATCAACCAAAATGGCCTAAAATGACTGATATTTGTGAGCTTTGGCCTAAAGTTAAAAATAACCTGCCAAATATTGGACCATGCTGACCAACTGGCTTATCAGACAGCAGAGATGATCACAGAGAGCAAACAAATGGAACTTGGGTAACAAAGGCTTGATCTCAACACAAACAAACTGAAAGCAAGTGACTTTGCCCCCGACGGCTTCAGATAAGGGCTTTAACTAGCAAAGGAAGTAATTAAGGAATTGCAGGACAAATGAGAGTAATGAATACACCAATGCAGAACAGAGTCATGGGCATGTAAAGGTGTATGGGATGGAATCACTAAATCCGGAGATTTTATTTGGGTGCATCACTAGTTACAACCAAAGAAAAGTATTCCATATCTATTTCTTATTGTATACCAGTGATACCCACAAACTTCACAATGAAGTCATATCTGTGCATCCTCAGTCAGGTCTGTGCATCCTAGAGAGAGTAAAACAAAGCTCGAGAGTGTAGAGCAATAACACCCACCGCACCGGTATTCCCTCCGACCTGCATGCAGCGCAGTTGATACCAGGACCAGTTGAAATCCAGTTCAGTAGACCTGTTGAAATAATTAAAAGCAATACGCTAGAGCAGCATGACATCATGTGAGCATTAAATAGGGGAGTTAGTGGGGCCAAAAAGTATTTAGTCAGCCACTGATTGTGCAAGTTCTCCTACTTAGAAAAAGGAGAGAGGTCTGTAATTTTCATCATAGATACACTTCAACTATGAGAGACTAAATGAGAAAAAAAATCCAGGAAATCACATTGTAGGATTTTTAAAGAATTTAATTGTAAATTATGGTGGAAAATAAGTATTTGGTCAATAAATTTGGTCCAACTCAATACTTTGTAACATAAGCTTTGTCTGCAATGACAGACGTCAAACGTTTCCTGTAGGTCTTCACCAGGTTGGCACACACTGTACCTGGTATTTTGGCCCATTCCTCCATGCAGGTCTCCTCTAGAGCAGTGATGTTTTGGGGCAACACGGACTTTCAACTCCCTCCACAAATGTTCTATGGGGTTGAGGTCTGGAGACTGGCTAGGCCACTCCAGGACCTTGAAATGCTTTTTACGGAGCCACTCCTTCATTGCCTGAGCGGTGTGTTTTGGATCATTGTCATGTTGGAAGACCCAGCCACAGTCCATCTTCAATGCTCTCACTGATGGAAGGAGGTTTTGGCTTAAAATCTCATGATACATTGCCCCGTTCATTCTTTCTTTAACACAGATCAGTCGTCCTGTCCCCTCTGCAGATAAACAGCCCCAAAGTATGATGTTTCCGCCCCCACGCTTCACAGTAGGTATGGTGTTCTTGGGATGCGACTCAGAATCTGTAATCCTCCAGTTGAGTTTTTACCAAAAAGTTCTATTTTGGTTTCCTCTGACCACATGATATTCTCCCAATCCTCTTCTGCATCGTCCATATGCTCTCTGGCAAACTTCAGAAGGGCCTGGACATGTACTGGCTTAAGCAGGGGGACACGCCTGGCACTGCAGGATCTGAGTCCCTCTCGGCGTAGTGTGTTACTGATGGTAGCCTTTGTTACTTTGGTCCCAGCTCTCTGCAGGTCATTCATCAGGTCCCTCCGTGTAGCTCTGGCATTTTTGCTCACCGTTCTCATGATCATTTTGACCCCACAGATGAGATCTTGTGTGGAGTTTCAGATCAAGGGAGATTATCAGTGGTCTTGTATGTCTTACAATTGCTCCCACAGTTGATTTATTCACACCGACCTGCTTGCCTATTGTAGATTCACTTCTTCCCAGCCTGGTGCAGGTCTACAATTTTCTTCCTGGTGTCCTTCGACAGCTCTTTGGTCTTGGCCATGGTTGAGTTTGGAGTCTGACTGTTTGAGGCTGTGGACAGGTGTCTTTTATACAGATAACAAGGTCAAACAGGTGCCATTAATACAGATAACGAGTGGAGGACAGAAAAGCTTCAGGTCTGTGAGAGCCAGAAATCTTGCTTTTCTTGAGTATTGAGTTGGACCAAATTTATTGACCAAATACTTATTTACCACCATGATTTACAATTAAATATTTTAAAAATCCTACAATGTGATTTCCTCATTTTGTGATTTCTCATTTTGTCTCTCATAGTTGAAGTGTACCTATGATGAAAATTACAGACCTCTCTCATCTTTCTAAGTAGGAGAACTTGCACAATTAGTGGCTGACTAAATACTTTTTGGCCCCACTGTATATATGGTGATATGTCTAGTTTATCCTACCTAATAAAGGACAGGTGCACTCCCAGAGAGCGGTGGGTCCCTGAGCAGTCGATACACAGGAACACGCCGTAGGTGATACTTGCCCAGCTTGGGTTTTTTGCAGCACAATCAAAACAGGCCTGAGAAGAGCACAGTTATACAAACATTACAACATGGTCTCCTCCTACGTTTATCTTGTTTGTCTAAAAAGTCAAGGTCAAAGTCAAATATATTCATAGAGGACTTTTTGCAGTAGAACACTGTCTCGAAGCAGCCTTACAAACATCTGGGCACAGTCCCAACTGAAAGGGAAAGTCTCTAAACATGATGAGGAAGACTCTTAGGAGAACCAAGGTTAAAAAAAAAAGACCCAACCTTTGGTAGCCTAGAGGTTAACGTAATAATTAAATTACACATATATTACATTTATAATAATAACCAGGTTATGTACACATAAGCTAAAAATGATTGTAAAAGTATAACATTACACTAAATATAATAAAAATGCAGAATTTAATAAATAAAACAGAGAATCTAATAAAATAAAGAGTATAACAAATAAAACAGAGAGTATAATATAGGCTTTTCCCCTAAACAAGGCACATTTGAAATCTGATGTTCTCTTTTAAAAAGGCTAATGTAGTTAATAAATGATGTAAGTTCACCAATAATCTTTATGAGGCAGTCATCTTGCACAACTGGAATCGCACTGACAGCAGTTTGGTGCACTCCACATGTGCCAGCTATGTCATGTGAGTAGAGTTTCCACTCCACTTGTAAACATCTAGCATATGCCACTTTCAGCCCCATAAATTTCAGATGGTGGTATTCCATCATAAAATATTACTCGATGTACTGAAAAATCTAAATGTTGTTGATTCCTGTTTGCTCATGTACGACCTTATGTCAAGTCAGCTTTATTTCTATAGTGCTTTTTACAATATAGCACTGTCTCAAAGCAGCTTAACAATTTTAGATTATCTTCCAAATTATAAGGCCAATCCCAAATTGAGCGAGTCTAGGTTGACAGTGGAAAGGGAAAACTCCCTAAACATTATAAGGAAGAAACCATGGGAAGACTCAAAAGGGACCCATCCTCCTTGCGTGTCTTATATGTTATATGTAAGAATTAACTACATTATCTGATTAATAAGTTCACAGTAGTTTGTAGTAGTTTAAATAAACAGAAACTCAATAACTTAACATTTACATTTACAGCATTTAGCAGACGCCCTTATCCAGAGCGACTTACAACTGGTACAGTCTTACAATCCAATCAATTGTGGGTTAAGGGCAAATAGTGGCAACTTGGGTGGGATTTGAACCCTGGACCTTCTGGTCCAGAGTCCAGTACCTTAACCACTAAGCCACCACAGTCTTTCACCACAGAGAAAAAATGTTTCCAATAAAAAAAATCAGATTATTGAACTAAATACAAGACAAATGTTTGAAACAAAATGTATAGAAAAACCAAGACTGGTTTATCACACAATATTTTTAAAGCTTTTGGCAGTTTCATGGTACATCACGGTATTTTAGGCACGGGGAGGCTTTTATGCATGTTTGTAGCTTACACTACTGTTGTCAGGAGTACATGGAATAAAACACATACTATATGCATTATATTCTTTTTATACAGTGGTGTGAAAAAGTGTTTGTCCCTTCCTGATTTCCTAGTTTTTTTAATGTTTGTCACAATAGTTAGCCCCTACTAATTCGTTATTCCGAGTTGATCCTTCATGACTTATTTTCACCATACATGTAATTCAAACAGAAGCTTTTATGCCAAAGACATGGTCATGTTAAAAATGGTTCACTGACCCCTTACTAGTGGGGGACTCATCAGTAATGCGGTATTAGGCGACTCTACTTAGCTAAACTAAGTAGCATTCAAAACACAACCGAAACCTTTAACATTTCCTTCTCATCAGCAAACAAACCCTCGAGTGGCCAAACCTTTACACACTTGAACTGAATTATGAATTATAGTTAGTAAAAGCGCTGTGCTGTTCATGTGTGGTTGACCGACACGGCACAGAACTGGTTATATGAGAATCCGTTATATAAATGTATATAATGAAGGCTTTAATTATTGTAAACTTTACTTCGTCCCACAAAAGTACACAAATCAGAATGCATGAAACAGTTTTTATTGTGCAATCTGTATTTTTGCTCTGCTAAGACATACCCCGAATTCAGTGGGTGATCATTGCTCCGAATCAAGAGTTTCTGCATTCATAATGTGGTTATCTCCGATCTCATCTCGCATTATAATGCATTTCTGTGTTCTGTTCTTTAAACTGACTGAGCCTTTCCCAGCTGTTAACAGACTATTTCTAAGCTGTGGTGTATGTTATGCTACCTGGCTAGCTAGCAAGCTTTACGCAGCATGCTTGACAAAGGCACAAAGGTTATGTTACAAAGTATCAAGTTGAACTATGCCATTGACCAAATACTTATTTTCCACCATGATTTATAATTAAATTCTTCAAAAATCCTACAATGTGATTTCCTGGATTTTTCTTTCTCATTTTGTCTCTCATAGCTGAAGTGTACCTATGATGAAAATTACAGACCTCTCTCATCTTTCTAAGTAGGAGAACCTGCACAATCAGGGACTGACTAAATACTTTTTGGCCCCACTGTAAGAATTTAAGTAAGAGAACTAAAGAAGCCAAGAACAGGCACCAAACATGCCATACTTTAATTCCTCTAGGCTTAAAGGATGTATTGAAACAACCTACTGCTAATAAGTTAAAGATCTGAGCACGACCATGTGCATTGCACTACATACAGTACTGGGCCAATAAGGGTTTGGTCTATTGAACTACATACAAGACAAACAACAAAAGGCTAACTAGTACTAATTCATGAGAACGAGTTATCATTGAGCAAATACCGAACAGGATCAGTCCACATTATTTAAGCAGGATTAAAAGAAACTAGGTGCTCAGTGGCAAAAGCCAGCCACTCATAACAGCAGTTCCAGAGGTTCCAGTGTTTCAAATTTCAAGTGGGGCTTGCAACATGAAGGTCAGCTGCTGCAGTTACGGCCAGAATGCACCTCTACCTGCACCCAGTGAATTAAGGGAACTGAGAGTGGCCCTAACCAATCAAAACCACTCATTAGAATGGCTTCTGTCTAGTACATGCTGCGTACCCCTACTGATAATATCTTGAAGGCTTCAGTAATGTGAGTCTATTAACAAGAGGAGAAGAAATGTGACCAATCAGATTTATGACTTTCACTACAGGGGATGGCCCACAGCTGTCTACCCCTTGGTGCTATGCATAGTCATCATTCATAAAACATCACATTAAACGTCACTGCCTATGCGCATGCTAATTTGGCTAGACAACGTCAAATGGCAACTGGCAAAGAAACTTGCAATAATTCAGCAAAGTCAGCCAAGTCTACCTACAAAGTAATGGACCATTCTCTGGCAAAGGAGCAACGGATGGAATTTTTCTTCCAAAAAAGGAGGTGGAGTAGAAGAAGGGGGCACCCACTGCACTGCACGTCACTTCATAAAAGTAATCTAGACTGAACTGTTCCTTCAACTGGACTTGATGGATCAACCACTTCATTAACCGTCTTAAAACAAGCTAAAATCCCCACATTAATCTGAAATCCCACCGATACTATTCACCCTGCACCGGGTGTTCTCTGGGATAGGTGATGAGCCCTTGTGACGCCGACCAGAACAAGCATGGAAAAGAAACAAGCTAAATACCTCACACGGACCATTATTTTGGAGTTTAAGGCCATATGGATTGTGCCACACCTAACAGAAGGCCATGGATTCAGGTTTACTGTAAGTACAGATAAGATCATTGGTTAAAACAGAAAGTAAAATCAAGGGACAGAGTAATTAAGTGTGACAAGATGCCAAAAATTAAACAAATACTGACAGGAAAGTAGGTAAATATTCAGTTTCACTGAACTATTCTTTTAACTCAACTTCCTAGATCACTTTCCCCTAACAAGCTGCAGACAAAGAGTGGACTTCAAATAAGATATACATTTACAGCATTTAGCAGACGCCCTTATCCAGAGCGACTTACAATTGAAACAGTCTTACAATCCAAGCAATTGTGGGTTTAAGGGTCTTGCTCAAGGACCCAACAGTGGCAGCTTGGCAGAGGTGGGATTTGAACCCTCGACCTTCTGATCCAGAGTCCAGTACCTTAACCACTAGGCTACCACAGTCCCTATACCACAGTCCCTATACACTAACCGGCCACTTAATTAATTACACATTGCTAGTACTGGGCTGGACTCCCTTTTGCCTTCAGAACTGCCTTAGCCTAATTATTTGAGGGGTTAATTCAACAGGGTGCTGGAAACACTGCTCAGAGATGTTGGACATGAAAGCATCACGCAGTTGCTACAGATTTGTCGGCTCCACATCCATAATGCGAATCTCTCATTCCACAACATCCCAATGGTGCACTACTGGATTGAGATCTGGTGACTGCGGAGGCCATTTGAGTACAGTGAATTCACTGACATGTTCCAGAAACCAGTTTGAGATGATCTGAGCTTTGAGACCTGGCACATTATCCTGCTGGAAATAGCCATCAGAAGATGGTACACTTGTTTCACAATGGGATGGACATAGTCAGCAACAATATTCAGGTAGGTTGTAGTGTTCAGGGACTGTGGTAGCCTAGTGGTTAAGGTACTGGACTCTGGATCAGAAGGTCCAGGGTTCAAATCCCCCCAAGCTGCCACTGTTGGGTCCTTGAGCAAGACCCTTAACCCACAATTACTTGGATTGTAAGACTGTCCCAATTGTAAGTAATAAGGATAAGGGCGTCTGCTAAATGCTGTAAATGTAAATGTAAATGTTTAAACAATGCTCAGTTGGCATTATGGCTCCCAATGTGTGCCAACAAATATCCCGGGCACCATAACACCACCAGCCTGAACCATTCATACATGTCAGGACGAATCCATGGTTTAATGTTGTTGTTTTTTTACACCAAATTCTGACCCTACCATCTGAATCTTCTGTTGTACAATTTTGGTGAGCCTGAGCAAACTGTAGCCTCAGTTGCCTTTTCTTAGCTGACAGGAGTTACTGTTGCCTTTCGATCAGCTCGAACCAGTCTGGCCATTCTCTTGTGTGTAAACTCAGCAGATTAGCAGTTTCTGAAAGATTCAGATTAGCCCGTCCAGCACCAACAACCATGGCAGGTTTAAAGTCACTTAAATTACCTTTCTTCCCCATTCTGATGCTCTGTTTGAACTTCAGCAGGTCAGCTTGACCATGTCTACATGCCTAAATGCACTGAGTTGCTCCCATGTGACTGGGTGCTTGGACATTTGCATTAAAGAGCAATGGAACAGGTGTACCTAATAAAGTGAGCGTATCATTTGACAAGAAACCCTACATAAAACAGTAAAACGTATCAAATAAAACTTGTATGCAAACAAGAACTCAATACCATGCGTCATTTGGTAACACGTTAAAGAAAAAATCCCAAACCTGCTCGTTGTTTATGATGCCATATGTTTCACTAACAGACGTGTGACGTGTCAAATGTGCCATCCACTTCCTTACCATAACACAACCAACACAACCTCAACCCTTCTCTCGTTACCTTGTTAGTCGGAATGGAGCGTAAACGCTTGAATATTGCAGAAATATCCTGTTTGCTTGGCTCCGACATGTTTTCACCTGTTGAAGACGCTTTCACCTAACCGGAGTGACAAGGAAAACACTCTAAGGCAGTATCAGACGGACTGGACTTCCGTATTCAACGTCAAAACGGCTGCATCCTAAATTGTACACTAGCGCACTAACTAGGGTTTGTGCTTATTTCGCTTCTACACACCGGAACGTCGGCGCGTGCTTTCTATCTAGCACACTTCATAGTGCATACTACCTCTGTTTTGAACGTGGCAGTAATCCGAGCAGTTTAGATTATGTATTTGGTTAGGAGGAAACTTCCTAAACTGTGCCATTTTTGTAGGGTATAAAGCGAGTTTTTAAAGACAACATTACAGTTTACGATGGTATTCATTTGTTTTATTTGCATTAACATAACCATATCAACCAGCTGACGTGTCATGGCAATCCGTACCACTCGTTTCCCTCACATTTGTAAATGATATGAAAACTCATATTCAAGGTAAAATATGCACTACATAGCATACATGTTTTGTGTACAGTATTGTGATTCGACTTTATTTTTGATCTCTTTACCCCCAAACACACAATAATAAATGTTCGTGAAGTCTGGTTAACGTTTATTAACCATTTGCACACCAAATACACATAGATGATTGGCCGAAATATACTATATGGACAAAAGTATTGGAACACCTACAGGAGCTTGAATGACATACTATTCAAGAGTATATATTCAACTCTTGAGTATATATTCAAGAGTACTTGTAAGCTCAGATAATGATGTTGGACAACAGGGCCTGGCTCGCAATCGCCGCTCAAATTCATCCCAAAGGTGTTTGATGGGGTTGGGGTCAGGGCTCTTTGCGGTCCAGTCAAGTTTTTCCATACCAAACCCATCCCCAAACTGTTCCCACATGTTGGAAGCATACAATTGTCCAAAATGTCTTGGTATACTGAAGCATTGAGATTTCGTTTCACTGGAACTGAGGGGCCTAGGCCAACGCCTGAAAAACAGCCTCATAGCATTAACCCTCCTCTACCGAACTTTAGAGTTGACACAATGCAATCAGGCAGCTAAAGTTCTCCTGGCATTCACCAAACCCATACTCATCCATCAGACTGCCAGATCGAGAAGAGTGATGCATGACTCAGACTAGCACACCAGAGTCTTGACGCTCGGCTTGGACTTGCACACTCAACTCGAACTCGCACACCGAGACTCGACACCAGTTATTCGGACCCCACACCGGGCAGTCGAGACACAACTCAGATATTAGAGTTTGGGACTTGCATGCTAGAAACTCAAGACTCAGTATTGTCGGTATTGACTCAGACGACTTGTGAAAATCTCTAGATTGTACATTGAAAGATTATGTCACTTGTAAGTGACAACTCCTTGACATCTGGTCCTGTTTCTTCTGCCTTCAAGAGTGCAAGAATCATAAATTTCTTGAAGAAACCCTCAATGTCTCAGACATCAACTACTACAGACTGGAATCACTTCTCTCTTTCCTCACAAAAATACATGAATACATGAATTTATAGTCAGTTGTCAACCTTTCTCATACACAATGACCTACAGGATCACAACCAGTCTGGTATCAAAACTGGTGGCTGTTTCTGAGAAACTTCATGCTGCCAGAGCATCTAAACTTTGATCCTTCTAGACCTTTCAGCTGCCTTTGACAGCTTTGGTGTCACAGGTTCAGCCTGGTAGTGGCTTGCATCCTACCTAGAGGGACGAGCTTATCAGGTATTATGGTATCTCTCTCTACACCTGTTCTCTTGGTGAAGTCATAGCTTCACATGGCTTCTCCTGTCACTTTTATACTGATGACATTCAGCTCATCCTCTCTTTCCCACCAACATGTGTGGTCCCCACATGCGTCTCAGCGTGTCTGGAGAGCATCTCATCATGGATGTCAGCTGCTTTACATTCCTGCAGTTGGGTACCCTTATCAAGATTTTGCCATCTCCCAAGTAAACCTCTTTATCACACCTTCTGAGAACGCAAGAAACCTTGGAGTTGTCTTTGATAACCAGCTGAGCATCTCTGCTCATATTGCCAAACTGACCCAGTCATGCACGTACCTCCTTTACAACATCTGGAGAATTCGACCCATCCTTTCCAGGGAAGCCACCCAGGTGCTTGTCCAGTCTCTTGCTGGATCAAAACTAGATTACTGCAGTGCTCTTCTGGCTGGTCTTCCAATGCATACAATCCATTGTTGATTTACCCACATCAGATCTTAACAGGTTCTGGTTGAATTGTGTTCTTGGGCTACTGCTTATTTGTACTAACAAATGGTAATGTCTACTAAGAAGAATACAAAGCACTTCTGTAAGTCGCTCCGGATAAGGGTGTCTGCTAAATGCTGGAAATGTAAATGTTAAGTCAGTCTGAATAAGGGCTAAATGCTGTAAATGAATTATATGGAGTTCATCATCATGTCAATGTCACAACATTTATTTCTGTCCAGAGTTGCATTAATTTTCCCCCAAGATCTTGTATTGATGATGGGAGATTTGGACCACTGCACAAAGTCTTCTCGAGCACATCCCAAAGATTCTCAATGGGGTTCAGGTCTGGACTCTGTGGTGGCCAATCCATGTGTGAAAATGATGTCTCATGCTCCTGATCCACTCTTTCACAATTTGAGCCCGATGAATCCTGGCATTGTCATCTTGGAATAAGCCCGTGCCATCAGGGAAGAAAAAAATCCATTAATAGAATAACCTGGTGGTTCAGTATATTTAAGTAGTCAGCTGACCTCATTCTTTGGGCACATGACGTTGCTGAACCTAGACCTGACCAACTGCAGCTACCCCAGATCATAGCTCTGCCCCCTCAGGCTGGTACAGTAGGCACTAGGCATGATGGCTGCATCACTTCAGCCGCCTCTCTTCTTACCCTGATGCTTCCATCACTCTGGAACAGGGTAAATCTGGACTCATCGGACCACATGACCTTCTTCCATTGCTCCAGAGTCCAATCTTTATGCTCCTTAGTAAATTGAAGCAGTTTTTCCCGGTTAGCCTCACTGACAAGTGGTTTTCTTAAGGCTATACAGCTGTTGAGTCCCAATCCCTTGAGTTCTCTTCGCATTCTGTATGTGGAAATGCTCTTACCTTCACTATTAAACATATCCCTGAGTTATACTGTTGTTTTTCTACGATTTGATTTCACCAAATGTTTAAGCGATATATATATATATATACACACACACAGATGCATGATATTTCATTGTCTGGTAACTTAATTTCATTTGTTAATAAAAATCTGCATTCCTGCATTTCAAACATGCAAAACATTCCAAAAAAAAGTTGGGACAAGTAAAAAACTTAATCATGATGCAATGTCAACAGGTGATTATCATCATGATGTGGTACAAAAGCAGTATCCACAAAAGGCTGAGTTTTTGAGGAGCAAAGATGGGCAGAGAATCTAAAGTTTGTCAACAAATGTGTTAGAAAATTATTGAAATGTTTTAAAGAGAGTCTGGAAGCGATTTGCATATTTCAGTTCTAACTTGTCTGGGAAAGATGTAGTCTTGAAGACAGCATATGTTGCTCTAAATTCTCAATGTACTTTTCTGCATTAATGCTGCTATCACAGAAGTGTAAATGACCTTTGCCATGGGCACCGACCCAGACCCACACCATGACAGAGCCTGGCTTTTGGACTTTTTTGGTCTTCGGTCACACGGCGTCCATTTCTTCCAAAAAAAATCTGGAATACTGATTGGTCTGACCACAGTACACGTTTCCACTGTATGATGGTCCACCCCAGATGCCTCCAAGCACAGAGACCTCAACGGCATTTCAGGACATGGTTAACATAAGGCTTGTTTTTTGTACAGTAACGATTTAAGTAGCATTTGTGAATGTAACTCCGTATAGTAGATTAGACTGTAAGGTCAGAACTAAGTGTTTCATAATTCAGATTATACCACAGTTAGTTCCGACCCGCAATCTGAGAGACGTCTTCCGCCGTTACATTATTGACCATAACGGCACTGTGACCGGCCCTCTATAAGTATTAATCCGCGGCACACACGTAACCTGGCAATGACGCCCGCCAGAAAAAGCAGTCAAGTTATACTGAGTAAAATGAAAGTTATCACTTTATAACATATATTGGTTTTGAAAACGATATTAATTTGGAAGATGAAGCTATTAATGACCAACCTGAGCCAAAGGTTTATCACCTTTAGGATTTGGAAGCGCTGGAAAAGCGAAACGAAGTCAGTACTTCAAATCAATCATCTCCTGTCTCTTAATGGATTCACAGCTCGACTGAAGAGCAACGAGACTGAAGATCAGTTTTGGTCCCATCAACAAAAATGACCTGAATCAGCTCCATCCCTCACAAAGACGTCGTTTGCTGGACTTAAACTCTGCATCTTTCATCAAACACCATGCACGGCTAATCGGGCGTTCACTGATCTGACAGTTTGTGTTATCTGTAAGTCCAGCTCTAACCCAGAGAAGCTGCTGATGCTCTGTAAACTCTGCCCTTTACATTTCTGACTGATCAGATTAACATAAGAGCTTCATCATACAGATTTATAATCACTAATCAAACGGGATCCTAGACTTTGGTTCTAACACTAACACTCGGATCTGACTCCGATTTTGCTTCAGTCGGTAGAATAGTGGATCTTAGTAACAGCCTGCCTTATGTAAACCCCACCCATTTTATTTGCTGAATGTAAATGAAAACTCTCTTTTCTTTTTACAATAACAATTAAAACTTACCAATCGATATATTTGTGTTTAAAATTGTCTGAATAATAAACAGTTATGGGTAATTCTGTTCCTAGACTTTAATGGAACTATTTTACCTCGCGGAAGGGTGATAAACGTTTTTTAAATCGTTTTTCCTGTTTTTTTTTATCTTAAAATCTAACAATAAATGATAAACGATAACGGAACTGTGGTATAAAAGCAATAAGGCACTCGAGGGGGTGCGTTATTGTGAATATATCACAGGAAAGAGGCGTTACGGCCTAACAACACCTCTTTCCTGTGATATATTCACAATAACGCCCACCCTCTCGTGCCTTATTGCTTTATTATATCATGTGAATAAAGCACACCACATGCAGTGAGACGGTCTCATTTTAAATCATTTATTTGTCAACTGCCACTGACCATTTCAACAGAGTGAAGTGTAAAAGCACAGCTGCAGCTTCATGTAACCAAACGCACGTCAAACACCACTTCTCTCCACGTTACAGCAAATCTGATACATTCAAGTTTGCTCAAGTGAGATGACCCGAACAGGACTGCCATCACAGAGAAGGTGGTGATATGATTTCCATTTGCAGCTCTTAAAATACTTTGAAGCAAATGACTAGAAATGAGCGGATAAATGTGTGTCTATATATCTGAATATAACCATCTCTGAGAAGCTTCAATTCATATAGGTATGTACAAATGTTACAAAGTTGCTGACATTCGAATGGCATATAAACGCTCAATTAATATACATTCTGATTCTCAATCACAGCATTTGTCCGTGAGCTAAAGCACTTCAGGCATTTCATAAGTTATCACATAAATCTAAATTGTCCATCACCAAATTTGCTTACTTTGTTCTTAAGTGTATTGCAACGTGCATGCCAAAAATAGCACTTTCTTTTCCCTCGCTACTAAACATTCCCTTTGAGACGACATCGTTTGATTTTCCCTTGCAGCTGCTGTGAACCATCCAGTGCTGGCTAGAGTAAAGCTGACAGCTTCAAGTGGGAGACCTTCTTCCCTCAGAGAAATTAAACATTCATAAGCTATTTGAAATGAACCTTTACATAGTAAAAAAAATAAAAATAAAACCAGCAACAAGCAAGTGTGCTCAAACGAGAAATGCAACAAACTGTCCTCGTGAATCGAGTGACAAATTCCCGACGTAACCAGTGATAAACAAACACGACCTGTCCCTGAACATCTGCTCCAGCGTGGGGTTCCTGGCTGCACCTAATAAACGTGTGACTAGTTAAGCTGATCCAGCTTTCAGTGAGTTAGTGGAGGCTCTAAAGTCGTGCCACCTGCAGGGTAAATCAAAATCCAATCTCATTACACTTACACTATTTCTAGTTTCCACTGTAACAGTAATAATCGCTGTACATACTCAGCTCTTTTAAATGACATGTATTCTTTGTAACGAGCTAAAACGTGGCCTGTTCTGTTGCCCTTTCCTGCAGACCAGAAGTTAAAAACATTTATCATAACATCGTACATGAGCCCAGGCCTCGCAAAAAGGGCAGCATTTTCTTTCTACATATCGCAGTGGTTGGTCCAGCCTCCACCACAAGGGGGAACACTGAGCAGTGTTCAGTCATCTGAAAATGTTCCTCCTCCTGTGCGTTGCACCCTCCCTCCTCTTGTTCCTGTCAGGTCACTGAATGTCCTCCACGTAGTTGGCTGGGTAAAGTCCGACTTGGCCACCTTTAAGCTTGCCTTTGCACCACCCCTGCTCATCTTCCTCTCCAATTTTAAGGAATTCATCACCTTTGACACAGATGAGAAAAAGAGAAATGGAGTGAGACAGCTGTTTAGAGAGAGAGAATCCTTATATACACACACTGCTACAGCGGGACCAAGCAAATTTTTCCCCTAAGGAAAAATGTAATCTGAATTCGCTTGTTCCAGACCCCCGGAAAATCCACACTGTATGAGACATTATATGCATTAATGGAGTTGTATTGTATAGGTGCTCCCTGTTCTTATAAACAAGCCTTTTTTGGACCCATTTAGACTTATTTGCACCGAGAATAAGGTACTGTAGATGTAAAAATAAAGATAAACACGACAGACGACATCTGTGATCAAAAATTTGCTCTGTATTTGCCGTTTTCGGTTTCGACAAGCCTTCTGAAACGAATCAACACCGAGAACCGAGGTCAGCAGCCAAGCCAGCTGTTTGTGAGGAATCCCTTACCTCTGAGATGTCCCTTTCCTTTGAGGTCGTTCCTCAAAGCAGAGACCCTTTCATATAAACTGAGTAAAAGCCCCGCCCTACTCTACTTGAGATAAGCAGCACTGTTTTTCAGCAAAGCACAAATGCTGTAATAAAAATGGTTTCGCCATAGCAAGGGACTGTGGTAGCCTAGCGGGTAAGGTACTGGACTATGGACCAGAAGGTCCAGGGTTCAAATCCCACCTCTGTCAAGCTACCACTGTTGGGTCCTTGAGCAAGACCCTTAACCCACAATTGCTTGGATTGTAAGACTGTACCAATTCTAAGTCGCTCTGGATAAGGGCGTCTGCTAAATGCTGTAAATGTAATCTACTGGTAGACGTTTTAATTATGCCACATGGTATACAGGTACTCCCTGTTTTATGATGGCCTGGCTTACGATGGGAATCCGATAGTACACAAATACACATTCATCAGAAATCAGTACTCTCTCCTGCACTCTAACGAGGACGTCGGCAGCACGTGATGTAGGGAGTCAGGGAGCGCAGGGAAATGTAGTGAGGAAAAGCCATGGTCATGCAAGAATTGTTGTTTTCCCTTTTCACAGGCGTAGTTTTTGGGGAGGACGCATGTCCCCTTCAAAGCTTGGGAGGGATGTCCTCCCCTAATACAACCCCTGGCAAAAAGTATGGAATCACTAGTCTTGGATGAGCACTCATTCAGACATTTCATTCTGTAAAACAAACTCAGATCAAAAACATGATACAATAATAAGGTCATTCCAAAGTGCAACTTGTTGGCTTTCAGGAACCTCAAAGAAATGAAGAGAAAACATTGTGGGAAGTCAGTGAACTGTTACTTTTTCTTGACCAAGCACAGGGAAACAAAATATGGAATCACTCAATTCTGAGGAAAAAAGGTATGGAATCATGAAGAACAATAAACAAAATATTCAAAATACATCACTATTACTTAGTTGCACCCCCTTTGGCTTTTATAACGGCTTTCAGTCTCTGAGGCATGGACTTGATGAGTGACAAACAGTATTCTGCATCAATTTGGTGCCAACTCTCTTTGATAGCAGTTGCCAGATCAGCTTTGCAGGTCGGAGCCTTCTTGTGGACCATTTTTTCCAATTTCCACCACAGGTTTTCAATTGGGTTGAGATCTGGACTATTTGCAGGCCATGACATGGACTGAATGTGTCTTTCTCCAAGGAATGCCTTCACTGTTTTTGCCCTATGACCCTATGGTCATCTTGGAAAATTATTTCATCACCTCCAAACATCTGTTCAACTGAAGGTTGGCTAACAGATCATGTTTTTGATCGGAGTT
The DNA here is from genome assembly GCA_025084515.1 of Ancistrus triradiatus. Lineage (NCBI taxonomy): Eukaryota > Metazoa > Chordata > Actinopteri > Siluriformes > Loricariidae > Ancistrus > Ancistrus triradiatus. Next base: position 71,008 of record JAJAGP010003398.1, read on the forward strand.
TGTTTTACAGAATGCAATGTCTGAATGAGTGCTCATCCAAGACTGGTGATTCCATACTTTTTGCCAGGGGTTGTAATTCCTGCTCACAGCACCCTTGTGATTTTTTATATTGTTTTTAACAGTGCATTTTCTCCTGGCAGTTAAATTAGGTCGTTATCATAATTACATCGCTATTTCCCAAAAATCACGCAACAGCAAATCTAGCGACTTTGTACAAACCTTAGCTACTTCCCACAGAAAAGAATTCCCAAAACCGTCCGTAGCTCCAAGTCTCCTCTGCCCCGGGAGATGGAGCGGAATATACATAGTGCATGGCACACAGACGTGAATGAGTATAGCGCGTTATATAGGTTATCAATCCATTTTGTGAACATCAATGCATTACTAATACATAAATACTGCTGTTCTTTGCACATAGTTCATCGGTTTATCTTGTAAAGAGAGGAAGAAAGAAGCAACAACACCTAAAGGACCCAGCAGCATTTAAATACAACGTTATGACATCACAAATATGCGAAATCAGCACGTTTCATCAACTAGCCCAAAGTGTCCTCCCCCAAGTTGAGATAACACCTACACCACTGTCCCTTTCAGTACATTATTCAATAAATTACACGAGATATTGAATACTTTATTATAAATATTATACCCTTGATACTATCCCGTGCTCCATTTGGAACACTGCAGCACATAACATAGGGAGCGATGAGCGCTGGGAAATGTAGTGAGGAAAAGTCACGGCTGCGTACAGTTTTAAGCGATCGAATTTATCGATTTCCGATCAATTCAACTTACAATGGATTTATCCGAACATATCCCCATTATAAATCGATGAGTACCTGTGTAGCGTCCAACAGCCCAGCCCTACCTGCTTTGAAGCTCAGCTCGTCCTGCTCCTGGCCCTCGTAGTCGTACAGGGCTCGTACAGGCACTGAGATCGTGGATGAAGTAGACTCCTCCTCAAATGGATTCCCGTTTTCGTTGGTATCCGAGGCAAAAGGGTTCCCAGCTTCCTCATCTGACGAATTTTGCATCTTCTCAGCATTTGTGGGGCTGTAAGAGAAACGTGCCAATGAACCATGAGGGAAGAACATGAAAGGGAGCTCAATAATGGAATGGTTAGACAATGATGAGACATCCAACATGCAAGCTAACAGAAGAGAGGATTTACAGACAACGTAAAACGACCCCACCGGAAAGAAACTCTCAAGCCCCCACACAGGCACACCCAAGCAAAAAAAAACGTGCCACAGCATTTCCACACTCCAGCTCCCACTCCATGAATGAGAGGCATGCCTGATTACGGACCACAATCATACATGACATTTACAATTTGGAGAAAGCAAGTCTGACAACGTCAGCAGCAGGTAACAGGTGACATGTAGAGCTGAGAAAGGCTAAAACAAAACAAGATCAAGAAGTGGGAAAAGGACACTTTTAGAAGATAAGGAATTGTATCCTGATAAAATTATAACACATTTGCTAATAATAGTCAGCAGCCAGATATGTATACCATGTTCACAAAATGGTTAGTCATTGGTATGTTCCCACTTTTTCTGTAATGGGAGTGTGCTCAAGCTGGCATGGACTCCATCGGACTGTACAAAATCTGATGATTCGTCTTAGCATAGCATGATTCCACAATTTTCACAAAAGAGTTCATCTTGTGATGTTACAGAATGCTTGACCTACTGTACACTGTCTTCATGTGCCCCCATAAATGGTGAATTGTAAATCAGGTGGCTGTAGATAGTCAGCACTCCTCGATTTTCTTTGAACTTCAAGTAGAGGTTGCAAAGCTTTGAGATGTGTTGGGGTATTTTGTTTTGGCCGCCACTGTATGCACCACGTTTATATGCACTGCTAGGATACAAACCCAGGTCAGTGCTGGGATGAAAGGCATGCGTATCTATAATATTAAACAAAATGAAAATAGGATTGCTCCTGCCATCATAAATTGTTACTTCCTAGCCACAAAAATAATGCATCATATATTGATAATGAATGACAGATGTGGCTTGATTGAAATATACTTGAAATAAGTGTTTTTAAATTCAAGTCATTATTTGATATACTGTATGTGAAAAGATACAGTACTGTGCAAAAGTCTTAAGCCACCATTCAATTGGTTAACAATAGTATAATGACCATATACACAGCACCAGTCATAATTGCAGCATGTGGCAGCTTAATCAGGATACCAAGTTCTTCAGAATACCAACCTTCTACAGTCTGAAGAAGCTTGATCAGAAATGGTCTTTTTGGAAGGAAAACAGGGCGAAAAAGCTTAGATATACTACATCGCACAAGGATTGGACTGAGGATCAGTGGAAAAGTGTACTATGGAGTGATGTTATGAAGTGTTGGGGTCCAATCGTCGACAATGGTCATTATACCACTGGTAAAACAACAAATCGAATGGTGGCCTAAGACTTTTGCACAGTACTGTACTTCACTAGTAGAGTTATGATGGCTAAATGAAACTATACAACAATTTTCCTACACCTATACAGGGGTTGTTGGGCTGTAGGTTATTTGTTTTTTACCAACATGAGGAAATATCTATTCTATGGAGTACAGAAACACTTTGGTAAGCTGCCCAGGATAAAATGCTACAAATGTAAAATGTACAGCCTCAAACTGTATGACAGTGTTGAAAGCAACTTGCTGCCAACTGCCCCATCCTTTGTATTTATTTTTAGGTCTACTCATTTATAGGTCAGCTGAATCTGATTGAACATGATTCTCAACGCATGACCAGGCTTCTCTACAGAACAACTGTGTGTGTTTGTGTTGCTATCTTCATGAGGTAACCATGCAGAGAAAAAACAGCAATCTGCAAGTGAGAACTGAGGGATGGAAAAAGAAAGTGAAATGAAAAAACAAGACGGAAGTCAGCAAGAGCGAGAGAAAGGATGCACTGAACGAGAGCAGGACAGCAGGTGCTTTCCGTTCACCAACGTTTTGGCAAGAACTTCTTCCTTTTTCACACTGGCTGGGCTGCTGTTGGGCTGCTGCACTGGTGTCTCCTCGTCCTCTTCCTCATCGTCATCAAATGGGTTTAAACCCACTGGCTGTGCGCTAGTTGGCACAGTCAAGCTAATAACATGAAGAGACACATAACTGTGACACATACAACCAAACAGCAGATCTGTGAGCAATACAAATGTTAGGCGGTGGCTGACATCACCATCTGTGGTATGATATCATTACTACTTTTGGAAGTGCACTGTGGTACTACAACACTGACCAACTCCATGGTTTTGGAAGAGTGCCAGCAATATTGCCAAGTCCATTTCTGTGCAGAGTAAGACCATATTAATTCTTTCCTCAGCTGATTTTGGTTTAAATGCAAACAAAAAATACGTTACTACAAGCATTTGAATGTCAACAATTTGTAAGAAGAGCTGGTTCACTATCTCATATTTCTATCCCTGACTGTACAGTGGAACCTCTGAATTCGAACACCTCAACTCAAACAATTCTGACATCGAATGGTCCGTTTGAAAGTTTTTTTCCCCCCCAAATTCAAACTTCAGCAGCCTAAACAGAACACTCAATGGTGCCAATCTTCCAACCACCAGCCGCTGGCAATAACGTACCAATACAGTATGCCAATCACCATAAAAACCAAAATGAAGAAGGAATAGGGCACGGGCATAGGCATATTATGTATATTATACGCCAAAACTACGTTCACCTCAATGGCTATAAAGTTTCATGTTATTTCCCTTCTTTCATGTCTTTATTGATTGTATGCACTGTTTTAGATTCCTTTACTTTATGCTTTTAAGCATTAATTCCATATGAATACAGGCATAAAAACCTTTGGGGGGTCGGGAACAGATTAATCCTATTTACATGACTTGTTATGGGGAACTCTGATTCTGACTGCGAACAAATAGGAGTTCGAATGGCCTTCCAGAACCAATTAAGTTTGAATTCTGAAGTTCCACTGTATTGTGTGTGTATATATATATATATATATATA
>JAJAGP010003399.1:0-74974 GCA_025084515.1 Ancistrus triradiatus
CTTTAGAGTTCTCTGATATCATTCAGAATTCATTGTTCCATCAATGATGGCAGGTCGTCCTGCCCAGATGCAGCAAAACAGGCCCAAACCATGATACTACCTCCACCATGTTTCACAGGTGGGATAAGGTTCTTATGCTGGAATGCAGTGTTTTCCTTTCTCCAAAAAGAACGGTTTACTTTTAAACCAGAAAGTTCTATGTTGGTCTCATCTGTCCACAAAACATTCTTCCAATAGCCTTCTGGCTCGTCCACGTGATCTTTAGCAAACTGCAGACGAGCAGCAATGTTCTTTTTGGAGAGCAGTGGCTTTCTCCTTGCAACCCTGCCATGCACACCATTGTTGTTCAGTGTTCTTCTGATGGTGGACTCATGAACATTAACATTAGTTAATGTGAGAGAGGCCTTCAGTTGCTTAGAAGTTACCCTGGGGTCATTTGTGACCTCACCAACTAATACACGCCTTGCTCTTGGAGTGATCTTTGTTGATCAACCATTCCTGGGGAGGGTAACAATGGTCTTGCATTTCCTCAATTTGTACACAATGGACTGTGGGGTCTGACTGTGGATTGGTGGAGTCCAAAGATGAGATGGTTTAGAAACCTTTTCCTGCCACATGAGCATCAGAAACTCATTTTCTGAGCTCAGAAATCTCCTTTGTTGATACACTTCCACAAACATATTGTGAAGAGCAGACTTTGATAGATCCCTGTTCTTTAAATTAAACAGGGTGCCCCCCTCACACCTGATTGGCATCCCATTGATTGAAAACACCTGACTCTAATTTCACCTTCAAATTAGCTGCTGATCCTAGAGGGTCACATACTTTTGCCACTCACTAATATGTAACATTGGATCATTTTCCTCAATAAATAAATGACCAAGTATAATTTTGTCTCATTTGTTTAACTGGGTTCTCTTTATCTACTTTTAGGACTTGTGTGAAAATCTGATGAGGTTGTAGGTCATATTTATGCAGAAATCTAGAAAATTCTAAAGGGTTTACAAACTTTCAAGCACCACTGTATTGTACGATTCATAAATTCACCCATTATTTATTGTTTGTCCCATAACGTCATATATAAAACTAGTTCCAGTGAGATCAGGTCATAGGGTGACTGCACTTAACAACACTTCATTCACTTTCATTTTATTTTTGTTCTATAGCCAATAGTGATATGAACAAATGCCCAGGCACATAAAAGTATATATGGTATTTAAAGGCATGTTGCATTTCAGGTTAGTTTACACATAACTGAGCTAAAATTCTCTGCCAGTTTCCTGTAAGACATGGGAGGGGCAAAAATGAATAAACAAATACTTGATTCAATAGTTCATACATTTATATAGCCACTTAACCTTTTTGATTTCTCCTAAGTGCCCTGGCATCAGGCTGAGAACATCAATCAAGAGGAGCTACCTTTGGATACAGGTGAGTAACACTGACAGGTTACTGAGAGATAATACAGCAAGTGTGTGCAACTGAAATAAATAAAAACGATTGTTATTTTTAGTGCATGATGTCTCATTTGTATTACTAACAAAGGGAAATTTGTGTTCAAAACTAGATTACTTTTTTCTTTGGTTTATTTAAATTTATTTAATAAAATTTATGTAATGTGGTTTTGTATATTTATACACATTCACATAAACATGAACCACAAAATTTGAACGATTCTTTAATGAACCAATTTGAATAATCAGTCCATTCAAAATAATTTTACCCCCAAATTTGAACAAAAATTCTGACTTTGAACGTCAGTAAAACCTGGACATGTATGATCCAACATGTCTGAAATTATTTGGATTTGACTTCCAGAAACAGTTAAGTTCAAATTTTGAGGTTCTGCCATGTGTGTATACAGTATATATATATATATATCTATATATATATCTATATATAGATATATATAGATATATATCTATATATATACGAAAATGCAGGTCAGAATTGAACAGCTTTGTGTAATTCTTTCCAGTTTCCATTGAAAACCCAGCACCAAACACAATGGACTGGAGGGTTTTACTGTTACATATGTGCCTGATAGGTAAGCTCATCTAAACGACTCTTACTTTCCTTAATCATTTTGAGCACTGATGATTCATCTGAGTTTTAGTTGCATAAAATGTGATTTTTTCTAACTTGTAGCTAGGACAAAAACACTTCTGCTTAACGTAGTTCGAGTCACATATAATGTGTACGAATTAAATGAGTGACAAACTAATAACACTCTGGTCTAAGATTAACTTTCTGTTTAGGAATCTGTTGAAAGAAATCTGATTTTGTCATTTTATGCCCATAGGAACAATCACATTACTGTTATCTGAAAGTCTTATTACACCATGTAACAATTTTCAAAAATTTTTTTGTTCCCAGTTGTTAAGTGTGTTTTCCTGATTGTTTGTACCCTAAATGAATAGAAAAAAGTTATTATTCCCTGTAAACTTTGCTTTTGTGGTCAGCACAATGATATTTTGAAACTGATCTATTTTTAAGGATATTCGCCATATTTCAAGATACTTAAGAAGCTTCTGGAATTGTGAGAACTATCAAGAAGTTTCTAGAACTGTCCAGAGCGATCTAGAACTTTCTGGGACTGTACAGAATTGTAGGTAGCTGTATAACTACAGTTATATAGGGCCACTATAGCCCTTCCTGAGAGACGGAGAGACATGATCTAATTGATTGGGATTGCATAGTAAGTGGGCAACAGCCATCACAGACAAAGGGGAACTGACCTAGACAGACGGGTGTGAATTCATTCTCTATTCAGATTCTGATAACGACAGTATTCACACTTCAGCCCACACCCATTACAGGAGGAGCTTAGGAAGGACCACTACTTTCAAATGTATATATTGTGTGTTACTCTGCTACCGGGTGATCAGTCTTTGTCTGCTGAGTCCTCAGTACACTCTTGTGCTTTGATACTGCATGGAATAAAGATTGACCATTTTTATCGAGTTTGGAGAGACATCCTTTTTCCTTACAGTACACAGCAACTTAGTTCATTTAGATGGCATCAAGAGGTTGCATACATCCAGCAGACGCGTTTTGCTATGTATGTGGCCATTTTATAAAGACAAGAGCGAAAAAGTACTGTGGAAGCATCTGCTAAGATGTGTGAGGCCTACAAAGCATACTTCGGCATGCCTGTTGGTGACCTGTTTCTATAATAAAAATTCATAATTTTCATTGCCGTGGTCACAAAAGTGAAGTTTATGATGAATGTAAGCAATTTTTAATTTGTTTTAGACATAAGCAATTGGAATATAACATTAAAAAGCTGGGAACAAAACTTGTGTTACATATGTTTTTATTCCATGTTTTTATGTCTCATTATCAATGTCCGCAATTTTCAAGCCCTTCAGGGGGAAATGCAGGGTTCCTGGCAAAGTCAGGAATTTTCCCCAAGGAATGGGAAAACGTACGATTGTGTGCCAGCTGATTCAGGTGACATTGGAATAGGCTTTTTGGGCTTGTGATTCTGCTCGGACGACCTTGAGGGGCCCCAGAGTGGCACCCTATCCCCCCAATGCTAACAAATGGAAAAAATGAAGAGAAAAAAAGATGCTTAACAAATGGGGACAAATGATTTTGAACTATAGAGTTAATCTTAATATAATAATAATAGTAATATAAATAATAATTTAAACAATAAACTGAGAGAGAGGTTAGCAGAGCATAGAGAAAGAGGGGGCGAGTTCCAAGAGCATGGTGGCAGACACACTAAAAGCTCTGCGGTCCCAATTGTGGACGCGTCTAAATTTGCGAATCGGATGGACCATAATGAGCGGGGAATGAGCGGGGGAATGAGCGGGGTAATGAGGGGGGGGGGGGGGGGGGTGTGACAGGAGAGGATCAAAAAGGACACCAAGATTACGAGCAAAGGCAAAAGTAAGGACCAAAACATCACTAATAAGAAGGACAGGGTTAGAAAGAGATGATAGAGCTGATTTTGTGCCAGTAAAGAGAAGTTCCATTTTATGTGTATTTAAGAGAAGATAGTTTGCCCGAAGGCAGGAATGTAGATCGTTAAGTCACCTAGTGAGACAGTCGGGAGGAAAGGAATCAGATGGCTTAAGACTGACATAGACCTGAGTGTCGTCGGCATAGCAATGAAATTTCAAGCCATAATGGCAGAAAATGTCACCAAGGGGAGTGATGTAGATGATGAATCATAGAGGCCCAAGTACTGAACCCTGGGGAATGCCCTGACGGATGGGAACAGAGTCAGATACATGGCTCCCTAAACGAATAAAGTGGCACCTATCAGTTAAATAAGATGTGAAGCAGGATAGTACTGAGCCAGAAAGTCCAATGTTAGAAAGTCTAGACAGAAGTAAGTTGTGGTTTATAGTGTCAAAAGCAGCAGGAAAATCAAGTAGAGGTAGTATAGAGACCTGACCTAAGAAGACGATTATTAAGAACATACATGAGAGCGGTCTTAGTACTGTGCTGGGGACAAAAACCAGACTGAAAAATTTCAAAAACATGGTACGAGGACACAAAGTCAAGGAGCTGAGAGGCTACGACTCTTTCGACAACCTTGGAGATGAAAGGAAGATTTGAGATGGGACAGAAGTTACTAAGAACAGAACTATCAAGGTCGGGCTTTTTAATAAACAATTAATTGATTAATTTTAATGAACAGCAGCTAGCTTCTACGAGGAAGGAACACATCCAGTAGAGAGTGAAAGATTGACAAGATGACAGATAGGCTCAGATACAGAAGATGCACAGAACTGTACGAGAGAGGTAGGAACTGGGTCAAGTGTTGAGGTAGTGGGCCTAGAATTAGTAATGATTTTAAAGATGAGAGTTGAATCTGCAGAAGAGAAAGTGGTAAGAGTACCAGACGGGGATACAGAGTGAGAAAAGGAGGTTCAAACGGTGGAGCATCCTGTAGATCCCGATAAATGTTTGAAACCTTGTCACTGAAAGAACTTAGAAAGGCAGAGCACAAATCAGGTGAAGCAGTGGGGGACAAAGAAGCTTATTGGCTATGGAAAAAAGGCATTTGGGATTCTGGCCAGCTTTCTTAAATACCTCAGTGTAGAAAGATGAGCGCGCCTTATTTAGCGCTTCCTTATAATTAAATACATGTTCAGTCAATGCCAGAAAATGAACATGTCGCCCAGAATTCTTTCAATGCCGCTCTAAGCGCCAGCGGTGCTTAACCATTAAGGTACAAAGCTCGGAGGAGAACCATGGGGAGGTATGGGAGGTAGGCACAGATCTAGTTTTGACTGGTGCAAGTGTGTCAAGGAATTCTGCTAATGCTCTGTTATAAAATAACACCCCTTCTTCTAGAGAAGAAAGTGAATTGATGTATGAAAAGTTGAACGAGTCAAGCAGAGCAGTAAAAGAACAGGGACCAACAGCAAAAACATTACAATAAGAAAGTAGGACCTTAGACCGGGACTTCGGAACAGGAAGAGAGACAGCATGAAATGAATAAATGTTCAGATAGTGCAGTACAATGACTTGAAACGATACTAACAACTCCTGAGGTGGAACATATTACATCCAGAAATGGTATGAACAAAGTACTCTTTTGCAGGGGGCCTCCCTTTCTTTTTCCTTCCTTCGGAATGTTTAAAAGAACCATGCATCTTGTGTGTATCGAGCTCTTAGAATAAACCCGCTGCTGCTATAGCTTGGTTGTGGTTTCTTCATTGACCTCCCAGCGCTGACCGGACGGGATCTGCACAGGGGAGTCGGATAGGACGAGGCTCGAATAACTATCTAACAGTGACCATACTTATGAGTTGGAAAATTTAGAATTGAAATTTTGCAGGATGATTCAGCTCATTATAGAATAGAGCTTTTGTGCTTTTCCTTGAGGAAATTCGAGGATTGCAAGATGATTCAGCTGATAGTGGAATAGGATTTTTGATTTATGCTGAGCAGTGTCCACCGCAGGGCTGCAATCACACTCGCATTTTCTCTACTTATTATTAGTAATAGTGAATGTTATCTGAAAGTATTCTTGTTCTTCGTCTTATTAGCGTGTGCTACTACCACAGTAACAACTGACTCCACTACCACAGCTATGACAACTGAATCTAGTACTGCACCTACATCAACCAGCACTTCTACAGCACTTACATCCACCAGCACTTCTACCGCACTTACGTCCACCAGCACTTCTAACGCACTTACATCCACCAGCACTTCTACCGCACCTACATCTACCAGCACTTCTACCGCACCTACATCCACCAGCACTTCTACCGCACCTACGACAACCAGCACTTCTACCGCACCTACATCCACCAGCACTTCTACCGCACCTACGACAACCAGCACTTCTACCGCACCACCTACGACAACCAGCACTTCTTACCGCACCTACATCCACCAGCACCTCTACTGCACCTACGACAACCAGCACTTTCTACCGCACCTACATCAACCAGCACTTCTACCGCACCTACATTCACCAGCACTTCTACCGCACCTACATCCACCAGCACGTCTAGCGCGCAAACTTCCACCAGCACGGTCTACCGCACCTACATCAACCAGCACTTCTACCGCACCTACATCAACCAGCACTTCTACCGCACCTACATCCACCAGCACTTCTACCGTACCTACATCAACCCAGCACTTCTACCGCAACTACGCTCGACCAAGCACCTCTCTTTACCGCACCTACGTCGACCAGCAACTTCTACCGCACCTACGTCGACCAGCACTTCTACCGCACCTACATCAACCAGCACTTCTACCGCACCTACGTTACCCCAGCTCCTCTACCGCACCTACGTCTACCAGCACTTCTACCGCACTACATCACCAGCACTTCTACCGCACTACACCCACCAGCACCTTCTACCGCACCTACATCCACCAGTACTTCTACCGCACCTACATCCACCATCACTTCTACTGCGCCTACCATCCACCAGCACTTCTACCTGTCTCACCTACATCCACCAGCACTTCTACCGCACCTACATCCCCACAGCATGCACCTGATCACTTCTATACTACTGCGGCTACATCCACCAGCCTTCTACTGCACCTACAATCCACCAGCACTTCAAAAAACCGCACCTACATCCACCAGCATTCTTCTAGCCGCACCTACATCCACCAGAAACCTCTACCGCACCTACATCCACCAGCACCTCTACCCAACCGCAACACTACATCGACCAGCACCTCCACCGCACCTACATCCACCAGCACTTCTACCGCACCTACATCCACCAGCACTTCTACCGCCCGCCTACATCAACCAGCACTTATCACTGCGCTACATTTCACCAGCACTTTCTACCACACCTACATCCACCAGCACTTCTACCGCGCCTACATCAACCAGCACTTCTACTGTGCCTACATTCACCAGCACTTCTACCACACCTACGACAACTACATCCTCTCCAGTTGCTGCATCGTTCATTTTGGTGTTTAGTCTCAGGGAAGTTTTTACTCCAGCTCTGGCAGATACCAGCTCCCCTGAGTTTGCAGCAAAATCTACAGCTCTGAGAAATCAGGTATATTTTAGAAACAGTTCTAATGTTTTTTTTAGTATCCTATAATGATTCTTACTATAGATTTGTTTTAGGACTGTGTAAAAACAGGTTCATGTTTTATATAATTATCATAAATATTAATAATTGTTATACCATAGTTATATGTTCACTCAAAAATTAACAACCTTTGTCGATGCATTTAAGTCACTTTGAAATGAACCAAACTTCATTTCATAATTTTTTTAGCTTGAACCAGAATACCGAAAAACATTCACTAACTTCCTCCGCATGGTAATAAAGGCCTTCAGGTGAGGAACAAAGTCATAGTTCATTGTTCTTCAAAATCAAGTACGCCGGAGGTTTTTTTTGTGTAAATTATAACTTGCATTTTGTTTATTTGCTTTTAGGAGTGGTTCCATTGTGGTGGATTCCAGCCTTGAATTTAGTTCTAATGGCACCATCCCTAATGTCACTACAGTAAAAGACACCCTTGTTAAGGCGGCAAACTTCAGTACAAACTCCAGCATCGATACAGCTTCCGTCAACGTCACCCAGGCTGGTCTGTAAAGAACTGCATTTAATATCTCTGGATACTGAGTAGAAATGTACATCTAACACTTATTTTTTCATTCATCAGATACTCCCACATCTACTACCACCATCACCACTACTACCACTGCTGCAACTTCTACTACCACCGCAGCTACTACCACTGTTACAACTACTACTACCACACCTACAACAACCACTCCACCTGCTATATTATTTAATTTGATCTTCAGCATCAAAGAAGACTTTGATTTCAACTTGGCCAATAGCAGCTCTCCTCAGTTTGAGGCTAAAGCGAAATCTATCCGTGATAAGGTATGCTTCAGTAATAATGCTTATAAATATATATGCTAATATATAAAAGTTACATGATTTTGCTCAAAGCTTAACCTTTGTCTATCAAAGCAGTATGTTATATATAGTCTAAAATGTAACCATCCAGCTTATCAATACACTTTGAGGTCTGATTTGTGGTGATACACTAATTATTAATATTGCTGTTTTTTTAGGTTGAACCACTGTACAAAAAATTCAACCACTTTCTACGCATGGCCATTCTGAAATTCAGGTGAGAAAGAGTTTTTGTTTGAGAAAAATATTTTTTACATTTGATTTATATTCACTGATTTGGTATGTATTAATATTTTTATTCTGTATTCTAACCTGGGTTTGTTTGTGTGTCTCTAGAAATGGCTCCATTATCACTGAATCCAACCTTGCATTTGGCGCTGGCCCCAACGTTACAAGTGCAGAGGTGAAAAGTCTTCTTCTTGGTGCAATCACCAGTGGAAACCTGGGTCTCAATATCGATCCAGCTTCAGTCAGCGTCACCACAGGTCAGTACACACCCACAGTGATATTGTATTTACCAGAGTACACGCTCATAAATAAAAAATCCTATTGGTAGATTGTTTACTCAAGAGCAATGCACCCCAGTTTTGTTCAGTAAACAATCTATTGCTTATTTTTTATATTTCACAGGCAATTCTGGCAACACGGTACCAGTGCTGGCCATGTGGATGTCTCTAATGTCACTTCTGATTACTGTGATACTGCACTTTTAACCTCATCCCTGACATAACAGGAAAAGACTTTTCTGTTAACAGTTTAGACTCAAAATTACAAAATGTAATCTACTTTGGTTACTATTTTGTTTTTCTTATATAAATAATAACATCTAAATGCACGCTATATTTTATTTTACTGTTCATTCACGATATTTGATCTGCAGTATAATGGGCATGTACAGGGCACTAATTCTTAATTACACCAGAACAGCTTACATGAGAAATACAAATGTACAAATTATGGAACTTATTGAGGGTGTTTAGTTGCCTGAAAGTCCTCATAACAAGTATTGAAAATTATTTACACATTAGCTTGAATAGTAATGCAGCATTGAATATTAAATCTACTACTATCAAATCTATCACGTGTCTGTCTTTACAATAACCATCCATGCAACAAAAAATAAAGTGTTCACACCTAACCCTTGTCTGCATGTTCTGTAACTATGGTCATTAATAAGGACTTGTTCTCTCTTTGCTGCTGTTAAATGAACCTTCAATCCCCTGGAAGGCTTTCATAAAGACTTACAAGTCACTTCTGTTTATCCACAGGAGCAGGGGTGAGGGTAGGCATGGATGTTTGATGATTACTGCCTCACAGGAGGCGTTCTGATTCATACCAATGGTGTTTGATGGTGTTGCGATCAGGGCTTTGTGAAGATCAGTCTCTCGTTAACACTGGTGGTGAACTAATCATTCCAGTTCAAATCAAGCTGTATCTGTGAGACCAGTCATGTTCTTTAAAAGCAAACTCACCAAGATAATTATTGATGAAGCTTACTTTGCAATTGGTATTGTCATATTAAGACAGGTCAGGATCTCTGCAAACTACTACTGTAGCAGTGCTAAAAGTCATAGCCCAGGTAAATTAAAACTGGTCTAGACTATTAGCTTCCCACCATACTGCCCAGTTAATTTTTTTATAAGGTTGCTTGGTAACAATTTGAATTACAGCCAGCTAATTAAGACACAAGTACTGAGTAAGTATGGAGTAAATACCTGTTAAGTATTTACATTTTACAAATAAGACACATAACTACAATCTGTAATACATTGTACTTCTAATGATAATTATAGATTTATCCTTATAAGTATGACAGTACAAGTGATTATTAATGAGTAATGTACAAAGATTTTTATAAATGAGAAGTGCGACTATTTAATACATTGTTTTAATACATTGTATCTTCAGGTAAGACCATATGAGCAGCTACTTTCATTACAGACACTAATGGAGCTTCACAGTATCCAGTACGTCCTGGATACTTGACACACTGTTTAGCCTATATGTATTGAGGTATTACATGTAGATAGCTGACTAATGATGAAATGGATGATTCTCATCTGCTCACCTGGGTATGGCAGGGAATATGCATCAGTGGTGTCTTTTTCCTGCTTCCTCAGGTCATCAGCCTTACTGTTGGGTCATCATCTTCACACAGTAGGTCCTCAGACACTTTTAACAACCCAGAAAATAAAGTAAATGTGTGCTCTGCAGTCTTAACCTTCAGTGGGGAACATAATACTAGGCTGTTCAGAAATGTTATAAAATAAAATGTACTATCAATTGAAAAGTAACTTGGTGTTAAGCATGATGAAGTATACCTATACCTTATCACCCTCCACTTTCACGTAAGTACCCTGTAACCATAATTTGAAGTGTATGTTTGTGCCTCCTAATTTTCTGTAACTTTCTCTTCAGTATCCAGTGATATAGGCAGTCTGGGCCATAATTTGAAATGTAGCTTGGTACCCTCTACTTTTCTGTAACTTGCCCTTAAGTACCCTGTACTATAGGCAGCGTTTGTATGTATTAATGGAGCCAGGAAATGGAGCGAGAGGCTATGTGAGCCAGTGAGTTGGCGGCACAAACCGGAGTAATGGGGTGACACCTGACTAGGCTCTTATATACCCAAGCCAGCAGGTGTCGCTAATGTGGCAATCAGCGCAACTAAAAGTCGGTGCATGTGCTCTAGGGGCCGACTATCATGGCACGGTCATGACACCACCACTGCCCTCCAGCAACAGGCCGTGGAATGTAGTCCCAATTTGCTCAACGAACTTCCCCCTAGCCTGCCGGGGACGCTAAGGTTTTACGGTATGGCGCAGAGAGAGGCCCCGAAGGGTAAGGTGACACCTCCGGTTCCTGGGGACCCGTTGTTTCCGGACACCCTGTGTGGCATCTGAGACAAGCTAGAGGGTACAGAGGGGCTTGGGAGGGATAGACCAAGCCGGGGGTAAGACGGCGGGAACTGGCACACCTCAGTGTGACTGGGCCTCGAACGGAGCTCAGCTCGAATGGCTCAGGCACAGAGCACGGCATGAACGACTCGGGTCTGGAGCTCAAATAGAGTGGCTCACAAACTGGTTTCGGTTTATCAGCCCTGGTATGGAGCTGGGCGGCACGGCGGGCCCAGGTACGGGGCTAGGCACTGTGGTAGCCTAGCGGTTAAGGTACAGGACTATGGACCAGAAGGTCCAGGGTTCAAATCCCGCATCTGCCAAGCTGCCACTGTTGGGTCCTTGAGCAAGGCCCTTAACCTACAATTGCTTGGATTGTAAGACGGTATCAACTGTAAGTCGCTCTGGATAAGGGCGTCTGCTAAATGCTGTAAATGTAAATGTAAATGTAGGCTCTGGGACGGAGCTCAGTGCGAGCATCCCTGGGGCAGGATTAAGTGTAAATGACCTGCGGACCTATCCGGAACGGACGAGGAAGCATCACGGAGATGCCAGACGGACAAGGAAGCACCACTGAGATGGCAGACAGACGAGGAAGTGGACTGAGGAGCGCGGGCGGTGCAGACATGGCCGAGAAGAAGAAATAATCCGGCCCGACAGTCTCTCAAGGACGCGCTTATAAAAGAAGCCCCACAGCTGCGTTCAGTAACAAGTACAAGTGTGGTGGGGTTTCCTATATAAGTGCGTCCTTGACTCACAGCATCATACTTAGCAGTTACAGGAAAGTAGATATTATTATTATTAAGGTATTAAGCTATAGCCTACTTGCATCATATTTAACAGTAAGTTACTCTTCAATTTACAAAAAAATATTTTGTTACATTTCTGAAAACACTAGTGTGACATTCCTCACTGAAGGTGAAACCTGCAGAGTGCACTTTTACTTTTTTTAAATTTTAAATAACAAAAGGAATGGTATATGCCGAGGACATGCTGTATGAAGACGATGTCCCAAGGTAAGGCCGATAAGCTGAGGAAGCAGGAAAAAGGGAAAGACACCATTAATGCATATTCACTGGCATAGCCCAGGTGAGCAGATGAGAAATGTCATTTCCATCATTATTGTATGAAAATTGTATTGTATGACATTGTATGTGCAATACCTCAATACCTATAAACTATCCATTGTGCAAAATATCCAGGAAGTACTTGATAATTACTATGGTCAGTCACATCTCCAGAAAATATTTTAGCTAGCTGTGAAGTTCCACTAGTTCCTGTAATGAAAGTAGCTGGTCATATGTCCTTCCCAGAATGTGCATTGCAAGTAATTTTAAAGGAATTATGTTTAGAGGGAACAGTTTATTCAAAACATAGTTGCATTCCATGTTTAGAAAGTAATAAACACTTCTACTACCATACATTTCAAAAGTGCCAACTATAATTATGCTTAGAAAACAAGGGATTTGGAAGTATCATTACTTATTCTGTGCTTAATTTTTCTTACACCTTACTTAGCAGGTACAAATATATTTTAACATCCCAAATCTCTTCAGTTTCCAAGCACTATAGAAATATCTTTAAGTTTTACAAATATGTGCATACAACTACCTTTAAACATTCCAAATCACTTCAATTTCCATGACCCTATTACCTCATAATGACAAAGACGTACCACATATGATGATTGCACCCTCTGGTGCTCAAAGAACTCAACTATGTTGTTAAATGTGTTTACAGAGAACGCACGCAATATCTCTGTGGTTACATTGTCACTTTTTTGCACTGAGATCCATTGAGTCACAGTGCATCATTACATGCGTACATTTGAGTACAGTGAACTCATTGTCATGTTCAGGAAAGCAGTCTGAGATGATTTGAGCTAGCCGGCAGAAGATGGTACACTGGGCATAAAGGGGTGCACATGGTCAGCAACAATACTGTGGTGTTTAAGCAATGTTCAGTTGGTATTAAGGGGCTCAAAGTGTGGCAAGAAAATACCCCTTACACCATTACACCACCAGCAGCAGCCTGAGCCATGTATACAAGGCAGGAAGGATCCATGCTTTCATGTTGTTTACACCAAATTCTGACTGTGCAATTCAAATGTCGCAGCAGAAATCGTGACTGATTAGACCAGGCAATGTTTTTCCAATCTTTTGGTAAATCCTTACCAATTGTAGCCTCAGTTGTCTGGTCTGAGCCGGCAGGAACGGCACCCAGTGTGGTCTGCTGCTGCTGTAGCCCATCTGCTTCAAGGTTCGATGTGTTGTGTGTACAGAAATGCTCTTCTGCATACCTGAGTTACTGTTACCTTTCTATCAGCTCGAACCAGTCTGCCCATTCTCCTCTGCTCTCTGACATGAGCAAAGCATTTTCATCCAGAGAACTGCTCTCACTAGATATTTTCTCTTTTTTGGTCTGTTCTCTGTAACTTAGCAGTAACTACAGTGGGGCAAAAAAGTATTTAGTCAGTCACTGACTGTGCAAGTTCTCCTACTTACAAAGACGAGAGAGGTCTGTAATTTTCATCATAGGTACACTTCAACTATGAGAGACAAAATGATAAAAAATCCTGGAAATCACACTGTAGGATTTTTTAAGAATTTAAGTGTAAATTATGGTGGAAAATAAGTATTTGGTCAATAACAAAAAAGCGGCTCAATATTTGTAACATAACCTTTGTTGGCAATGACAAAGGGACCAAACGTTTTACTGTAAGTCTTCACCAGGTTGGCACACACTGTAGCTGGTATTTTGGCCCATTCCTCCATGCAGATCTCCTCTAGAGCAGTGATGTTTTGGGGCAACATGGACTTTTCAACTTCCTCCACAAATATCTATGGGGCTGAGGGTCTGGAGACTGACTAGGCCAATCCAGGACCTTGAAATGCTTTTTATGGAGCCACTCCTTCGTTGCCCGAGCAGTGTGTTTGGGATCATTGTCATGCTGGAAGACCCAGCCACGTTCCATCTTCAATGCTGTCACTGATGGAAGGTGGTTTTGGCTTAAAATCTCACGATACATGGCCCCGTTCATTCTTCCCTTAACACGGATCAGTCGTGGTCTGTCCCCTCTGAAGAAAAACAGTCCCAAAGCATGATGTTTCCACCCCCATGCTTCACAGTAGGTATGGTGTTCTTGGGATGCCAACTCAGCATTCTTCTTCCTCCAAACATTAATTTTTACCAAAAAGTTCTATTTTGGTTTCATCTGACCACATGATATTCTCCCAATCCTCTTCTGGATCATCCATATGCTCTCTGGCAAACTTCAGACGGGCCTGGGACATGTACTGGGCTTAAGCAGGGGGGCACGCCTTGGCACTGCAGGATCTGAGTCCCTCTCGGCGTAGTGTGTGTTACTGTTGGTAGCCTTTGTTACTTTGTCCCAGCTCTCTGCAGGTCATTCATCAGGTCCCTCCGTGTAGTTCTGGGATTTTTGTTTCACCATTCCCATGATCATTTTGACCCACAGGATGAGATCTTGCGTGGGGCCCCCAGATCGAGGGAGGACTATCAATGGTCTTGTATGTCTTCCATTTTCTTACAATTGCTCCCACAGTTGATTTATTCACACACCAACCTGCTTGCCTATTGTAGATTCACTTTTCCCAGCCTGGTGCAGGTCTACAATTTTCTTCCTGGTGTCCTTTCTACGGCTCTTTGGTCTTGAGTTTGGAGTCTGACTGTTTTAAGGCTGTGGACAGGTGTTCTTTTAATACAGATAACGAGCGGAGGACAGACAGGTGCCAGTAATACAGTTAACGTCTGTGAGAGTCAGACATCTTGCTTGTTTGCGGGTGACCAATATTAATTTTCCAGCATGATTTACAATTAAATTCTTTAAAAATCCTATAATGTGATTTCCTGATTTTTTTTCTCATTTTGTCTCTCATAGTTGAAGTGTAGCTATGATGAAAATTACAGACCTCTCTCATCTTTCTAAGTAGGAGAATTTGCACAATCAGCGGCTGACTAAATACTTTTTGCCCCACTGTACCTAGATGTCTATCTAGACATCTAAATTACCTTTAAGCATAAATGATTTTTCTTGTCTGAATTTGGACCCCAATGTTAACAAATGGGAAAAATAAACCTCTGTGCTGGAGACATGAAATGTTGAAGGATCAGCTCATAATGGAATAGGGCATTTGTGCTGTGGATATAGTTCGCTCCCCAAACAGGGGTTGAAAGTATTTGCACCAGCACACAATGGACACACTATACAGTTTTTACAGGAACTGCACATTCTACAGTATTGTTCTTCCAAAAATTATTTAGTGTGTTGCGCAATTTTAATTTTTTTTTATTATTTCACCTGATTTTCCAAGTGTATCTCCTCTTCCAGTTTTCGAGATATCGACACGGGACAAACACTCAAACGTCTGGCATGTTTGTGCTTGTAGACAGCTAAGAGAAATATTGTTGCATTCGCACGCTGCATTCGCATTTGTACAAAAAAAATTCCATTCAGTTGAATGAGATTTTTTAAACTACTGTAATTCGGTCAATTCGGCGAAATGGCCCCTGAAAGTCCAAAATTGGGCCCTCTGGCAAGCCATTGACTGTAAATCACTCAGTTTTCGACCCATAGTTCTAAAATTCGGCAAGCTTGGTCCCAGGTGCACCATGAGGTGACATACAATGACCATTGGGGCCCCTGACATCCCCAGGCAGGCCCTTGGGCCCATGGCAGGGCATTGATCCTAACTCAGTCAGCTCTCAACCTACGGCCTTGAAATTTGTTGGGCTTGGTCCCGGGTGCAACCTGAGGTCACATTCGATGCCATTGGGGCCCCAGACGTCCTCGGCCTGGCACTGGGGCACCTGGAGGTTTAGAGTGTGACTCTGTCAGTTTTCGACCTATCGCCACAAAATTCAGCATGCTTAGTCATGGGGGCACTCTGAGGTGACATGTGAGGTCATTGGCAGTGCACAGGGCCCCATGTGCCCCTGGCAATACACTGACTATAATTCAGTTGGTTTGAGACATACAGCCTAAGAAATTGGCACACTCCCTGATACACGTCACCCAGGTGCAGGAACTGCGCTTTCTAGTTTATGTTTGTTATTCAGCCACAAGCAATAGGACAAAATGCCCAGGGACAAAAAAGTAGTTCCTTAAAAACATGTTAATTATTACATACCTGAGCTGCCATTGGCTGTAATTTTTTCTGTGAGACACGGGAGGGGCATAATTACCTGATTGAAGGGTTCCGACATAAATTGCCCCTAAACAATTTTTCATTCTCTTATGTGCTTTCCAGTTGAGACCCTCACTCAAGATGAGGACTTTTGGACAACACTGATAGGTTACTGAGACCAAGAAAGAGACAAGTCTAAGTGAAAATACTAAAGAGTGTGAGACAAGCCAGAGACATAAAGAAATATCATCTTGAGACTGAACTTGAGTACTGCAGCCCTAGTAGACTGGTTATTTTCCATGTGATTTGTACTTGTATCAAGTTCAACTGCGATAAACTGATTTACTGATATTCTGTGTGGGACGTTTAGGGGAGTTAAAAAGCCCCCGCAGTTTTGTAATGAAGTGAATTATACATTTGTAAGTGCCAAAATCATTTATTGTGCTATAAACTATGGTGTAACTTATATTTCCTGCATTTAAGCATGTTTCAGGGGTTTGAACCCTGTATAGTGTAGGTTTATCCTTAGTGTACGATTCTTAAAATCCCCCATTATTTCATTATCATTATATTACACATAATCATTTTTATCAAATACGTTAAATTAAAACTACGTAAAAACGTAAAAACGTAAAACTAGCCCCACTGAAATCAGGTCACCAGATGACTGCATGACGTACCAGTACTTCCTTAGTTATATTTGTATTTTTGTTATTCAGTCACAATAGGTACTAAAAAATGTCCAGAGACATAAAAGTGCTTATTTTAAAAAAATGTTGTACTTCAGGTTAATTAACACATAACTGAGCTGCCATTGGCTGTCAGTTCTATGTAAGACATGGGAAGGACATAATTACCAATTACCATACCTGTTTCAACAATCTGTACACACACACACACACACACACACACACATATATATATATATATATATATATATATATATATATATATATATATATATATATATATATATACATATAGAGCCCCTTAACCATATAGAGACCCTTAAGTTGGGCCATTATGGAAAACGCAGTGCTTTTTTTTCTGGTCAACTTAATTTCATTTGTTAAAAAACATCTATTCCTGCATTTCACGTGTGCTACACATTACAAAAAAAGTTGGGACGGGGGCAATTTATGGAAAGTAACAAATGTAATGATGTGATTTCAAACAGGTGATGTTAACAGGTGATTGTAATCATGATTTGGTACAGAAGCAGTTTCATAAGGCTGAGCCTTTGAGGAGTAAAGATGGGCAGAGGATCTCCAGTTTTCAACAAATGTGTAAAAAAATGATTGAACTGTTTAAAAAATGTTCCTCAAGGAAATAATGGAAATGATTTACATATTTCTGTCCTGGGGGGCATGGTGCCTCAGTGGATAGCACCGTCACCTCACAGGAAGAAGGTTCCGGGTTCAGTCCCAGGGTGGACCGGCCTGGGTCTTTTTCTTAGGACGTCTCCTTTTGCTCTAAATCTCAGCGTACTTTTCTGCATTAATGCTGCATCACAGAAGTGTAAATAATCTTTACCAAGGGCCCCAGCCCGGAACCTCATACCATGACAGAGCCTGGCTTTTTCCTCATAACAGTCTGGATGGTCCTTTTCATCTTTGGCCTGGAGCACACAGCATCCATTTTTTCCAAAAAAAGGAATACTTATGGGTCTGAGCACAATCCCCTTTTCCACTGTGTGATGGTCCATCTCAGATGCCTCCGAGCACAGAGAAGTCGACGCCGCTTCTGGACATGGTTAGAACATAAGGCTTCTTTTTAGCATAATAGCGTTTTAAGTGGCATTTGTGATGTAACTTCATAGTGTAGAGCTTGATAAAGGTTTGATAAAGTAATCCCTTGCCCATTTCTATCAGATGTTGAGCAATGAAGGTTCTTGATGCAGTGCTGTCTGAGGGATCGGAGATCACCTCTCTTCAGTTTAGGCTTGTGTCCTTGCCCTTTACACACTGAATTTTTTCTAGATTCCTTGAATTGTTAAATGATATTATGTACTGTAGAGGGAGAAATATGGAAATCCCTTCCAGTCTGTCTTTGCGGAACATTGTTTTTAACCATTTCAATAATTTTTGTACACATTTTATGATAAACTAGAGATCCTCTGCCCATCTTTACTCCTCTTGACTCTTTTTTTTTAACCTCATTACTATCCATAAATTAACCCCACCTCAACTTTTTTGGAATATGGCCCTTAACCCACAATTGCTTGGAATGTAAGACTGTTCCAATTATAAGTCGCTCTGGATAAGGGCGTCTGCTAAATGCTGTAAATGTAAATGTGTGTGTGTGTGTGTGTGTGTGTGTGTATTTTCACTTATAATTTAACAGCTTTTTCTAATGACTTAAAGGAAAACCCATCACCAAACACAATGGACACGAGGGTTTTACTGGTACTTATGTGTCTGATAGGTAAGCTCATCTAAAACATTTTTCTTTCCTTAATCATTTTGAAAACTGACACTCCATCTGAGTTTTAGCCACATAAAAGCAGATTTTCTTTAACTCGTACCTAGGAGTAAAGAAATACGTCTACATAACGTATCTCCAATTAATATACAATGCGTACAAATGAAATGAGTGACAGAATAATAACACTCTGGTGTTATATTATAGATTAGCTTTCTGTTTTACAATTTGTTGAAAGAAATCTGATTTTGTCACTTTATTCTACAATATACTGAATTTTCATTTTCACATGAAACAAAGTTTGCCATGTAAAATGAACATCTAACCCTCATTTAATCACCCTACAGATACAACCACAACTACTACCACCGCACCTCCCACAACTGCAACTACTACCACCGCCCCTGACACAACCACAGCTACTACCACCGCCCCTGACACAACCACAGCTACTACCACCGCATACCACCGGACCCATACAACCACAAACTACTACCACACACTACACTCCCCTGACACAACCACATCAAGCTACTCACCACCGCACCCTATAGCACCCCCACCTACTACCACCGCACCTTAACACAACCACAACTACTACCACACACTCACCTCCCACAACTGCAAACTACACCACAGCACCCTCCCATCAACTGCAAGACAAACCACCGCCCCTGACACAACCACAGCCTACTACCACCCTACCACCCGCACCCTATACAACCACAACTACTACCCACCGTCACCTGACACACCACACTACGACCCACAACAGCACCTCCCACACTGCAACTACGACCACAGCAACCTCCCACAACTGCAACTACTACCACCACCACCGCCCCTGAACACAACCACAGCTACTACCACCGCACCCGATACAACCCAACTACTACCACCGCACCTTACAACACAACCACAACTACGACTACTACTCCCAGCACCTCCCACAACTGCAACTACGACCACAGCACTCCCACAACTGCAACTACGACCACAGCAACCTCCCACAACTTCAACTACTAACCACCTACCACCATACCACCTACCAACCTACCCCACACCACCGGCCCCTGACACAACCACAGCACTAACCACCGCCCCGGACACACCACACTACACCAACACCGCACCTGACACAACCACAACCGACGACCCCCACGCGCACCTCCCCCAAAACTGCAACTACGCCCACAGCACCTCCCCAACTGCAACTACGACCACCGCACCTTGACACACCGCCACTACTACCACCCCGCCCCTTACACAACCACAGCTACTACCACCCGCCCCTGACACAACCACAGCTACTACCCCTACCCACCGGCACCTGACAACAACACCACAACTACGACCACAGCACCTCCACAACTGCAACTACTTACCATACTACCACCGGCCCCTGACCAACCACAACTACTACCCACCGCGGCCGCTGACACAAACCACAACATACGACCACAGCCCTCCGCTGTCGCAACGCAACTACTACCACCGACCCCCTGACACAACCACAGCTACAACCACCGCCCCTGACACAACCACAACTAAACTACCAGACCGCACCTGACACAACCACAAACTATACACCAACAATACCTCCCACAACTTCACTACAACCGACCGCCCCTGACCCAGACCACACACTACCCACCCACCTATACCGGGGACCCCCGCCTGTTTTTCAGTCACCCCTATACATCTCTCTCTTTACTACTTGCTACTCACCATACCACAACTACGTACTCCCAGCCGGTTGTCTTAATCAATCCTACCATCTACCGTCGTTGAGCTTCTTTGTATCTCCCTTTCTTCTCTCCCATCGGCCTCGCGTTGGTCTACGCTTTGCCTCTTTTCTCTTTGTTTTTGGCGTCTCTCTTAGCGCTTCTCTCTTTTCCTGCACATCAAAATTAGGTCGCCATCAGCGTGTTCCTCTAATCCCTTATACCACCAATTATCCCTCGCCTTTTTCTCCACACCACTGACAAGCTCACATCTCGCGTCCTGTATTGCGACCATCCTTTCCCTACATTCTTCTGCTTTGCAACTTATTCTACTTTCTCCGACTCACCTATATCCCTGTTCTACTCTTTTCGCAGCCAAAAAACAAAAACCTCCACAACTGCAACTACTACCACCGCCCCCTGACACAACCACAACTACTAAACCAACCGCCCGCCCACCCGATACAAACCACAAACTTTTTACTACACCGCACCTGAGCACAACCACAACTAGACTACAGCAACCTCCCACACTGCAACACTACCAACACCGCCGCCTGACACAACCACAACTACTACCCAACCGCACCCGATACAACCCACTACTACCGACCGCACCTGACACAACCACAACTACGACCAAGCACCTCCCACAACTGCAACTACGACCACACACCTCCCAACAACTACTGCAACTACTACAACCGCCCCCTGCCACAACCACAGCTACTAACCACCGTCCCTGACACAAACCACAACTACGACACCCCTAACCAGCCCGACACAACCACAGCTACTACCACCGCCCCTTCCCCAACACAACGACTACCACCGCACCTGCCAACCCACCACGTACCTCTCCCACATCCCTCCCCCCACCGCAACTACTACCACCTCCCACCGATCACCCTGCCACCCCCCCAGCTACTCCCACCCGCACCTCCCACCACTTCACACTCCTCCCGCCACCCCACCCTCCCCCCGCCCCACCCCCCACCCTCCCTCCCCCACCGGTCCCATCCCCTGCCACCCACCCCCTCTCCTCCCCCCCATCCGCCTCCACACCCCCCCCTCCTCCCCCCCACCCCGCCCCGTTCCCCCCACCCCCCCTCCTCCCCCTCCCCCTCCGCCCCCCTTCCCCTCCTCACCCCCCTTTGGTCACCTTCCACAACCACAACTACTACTACCGCCGCACCTGACAACAACCACACTACGACCACAGCACCTCCCACAACTGCAACTACTACCACCGCCCCTGACACAACTGCAAACACTACAAGCTACAAACCGCACCTCCCACAACTGCAACCTACTACCATACCAACCATACCACCGCACCCGACAACTGCACCTACTACAACCGCACCTCCCACAACTGCAGACTACTACGACCTCCCCTGACACCCCACTCTACTACCACTCCACCTCCCCTGACCAACCCCACTACTACCCCCCAGCCCCTGACCCACCCCATTACACACATCCCCTCCCCACCTTCCACTCCTACCACAGCCACCTCCCCACACTGCAACTACTACCAACCGCCCCTGGAACAAAACCACGCTACTACCACCGCCCCTGACAACCACCACAACTACTACCAACTGCACCTTCCACCACCACAACTACGACCCCAGCACCTCCCACACTGCACACTACTACCACCGCACTGAACACAGACCAATCTACGACCACCGCAGCCTCCCCAACTGCAACCTACTACCCCACTCAACCCGATACACTTGCAACTACTACAACCCGCCCTCCCACAAACTGCAACTACTACCAAACCGCACCCGATAACAACTGCAACTACTACACCTGCACCTCCCACCACTTCAACTACTACCACTGCACTGATACAACTGCAACTCACTACCCCTCACTTCCCACCCCTTCAGACACTCCCCCCAGGGTGCCGCCTGACACAACCACAGCTACTACCCAAACCGCCCCTGAACACAACCGCCACTACTACCACCGCACCTGACACAACTGAACTGCACTACTACCACCTCACCCTCCCAACAACTGCAAACTACTACCCACCGCACCCGATAACAACTGCAACACTACCCACCCCCCACCCCCACAACTTCAACTACTACCACTGCACCCATCAACTGCACTACTACCCACCCCCACGCACCGCCCACCTCCCCGTCCCTCCAACTTCAACTCCTCACCACTGCCTGATACACCAACTGCAACTACTATACCACCGCACTTCCCACAACTGCAACTACTACCACCGCCCCTGACACAACCACAGCTACTACCACCGCCCCTGACACAACCACAACTACTACCTCCACACCTGACACAACCACAACTACGACCACAATACCTCCCACAACTGCAGCTACTACCACCGCACCTAATACAACCACAACTTCTACCACCGCACCTCCCACAACTGCAACTACTACCACCGCACCTTCCACAACTGCAACTACTACCACCGCACCTCCCACAACCACAACTACTACTGCCACAACCACAACTACTACTGCCACTGCTCCAACAACCACAACTTCTACTACTTCAGCACCTATGGCAACCACAAATACTGCTGATTCAACTACATCATCTCCAGCTGATGCATCATTCAGTTTGGTCTTTAGTCTAAAGGAAACATTTGATCCAGCTCTGGCAGATACCAGCTCCCCTCAGTTTGCCTCAAAAGCTGCAGCTCTTTATAGTCAGGTATATTTTACAAATAATCCTAATGTTTATTTTATATAAACCACAGCGACAACCTGAAGGATGCAACAATTAATCTAACAGTAGTTTTGTTTTAGGAAAGTGCAAAAACATATTCATGTTGCATATAATTAACATGAATATTTATAATTGTCATACTGAGTGCTTGAATTGAAGGCAGCTGGACTTCTTTTTTTGGTTCCTGAAGACGTTTCCCCTCTCATCTGAAAGGTTTCTTCAGTTGATGTGGAAGCACCTGTTTCAGTTCTAGAAGCCGATGGGGAGCCAAGATAATTTTCACCTTGGCGGTGGTCCTGATTGACTCCCGCTGTCAACACAGTTTGGGATGAACATGTTTTTGTCTGAGGGTGTTGCTTGGAGTATCTCAGACAATCCTGCCACATGTTTGACAATGATGTTGTTCTTCTCCTCACTGGGTTATGTATAAGGTTCTTTTCTAAGTCTCTTTTTTGCCTTTACGAAGGCCCATTTGGGGTAGCCACATGTTTAAAGTTTGGTGAAATGTCTTCAAGAACCAAAAAAGAAGTTCAGCTGCCTTCAACTCAAGCACTCAAGTGTACCATGACCGGGATGACTAAAAACCCCTACGGACATTAATAACTGTTTTACTGTAATTATGTGTCCACTCATAAAATTAACAACTTCAATTAGTCAATGCATTTTATGTCAATTTAAAATGATATATTTTTTTTTCATATATTTTTAGCTTGAACCACCATACCGACAAAAGTATATCAACTTCCTCCGAATGATAATAAGGAGCTTCCGGTGAGAAAAACAAACGTTGTTTGAAATAATTTGTAAATTTTTTTATGAGTCTGAATTATAACCTGCACTGTTTTGTTTACTTGGTTTAGGAGTGGTTCCATTGTGGTGAATTCCAGTCTTTTATTTAGTGGTAATGGCACCATCCCTAATACCACTGCAGTAAAAGACACCCTTATTAGCGCAGCAAGCTCCAATATTGATACAGCGTCCATCAACGTCACCCAGGCTGGTCAGTAAAAACCTGCTTAATATTTCATTTAATATCTCTGTATATTGAGTAGAAATGGACATCTAACACTTAATTAATCACTCAGGAGATGCAACTACTACTACAGCTCCTGACACAACCACAACTACTACTGCCCCATCTGCAACAACCACAACTACAGCTCCTGCGACAACCACAACTACAGCTCCTGTGACAACCACAACTACAGCACCCACAACAACCACAACTACAGCTCCTGTGACAACCACAACTCCTGCGACAACCACAACTACAGCACCCGCAACAACCACAACTACAGCTCCTCTGACAACCACAACTACAGCTCCTGCAACAACCACAACTACAGCTCCTGCAACAACCACAACTACAGCTCCTGCAACAACCACAACTACAGCTCCTGCAACAACCACAAGTACAAGCTCCCCTGCAACAACCACAACTACAGCCTCTGCGACACCACAACTACAACTCTGGCAACAACCACAACTACATCTCCTGTGACAACCACAACTACAAGCTCCTGCGACAACCAACAACTACAGCCACCCTGCAACAACCACAACTACAGCTCCTGCGAAACCACAACTACAGCACCCACAACAACCACAACTACAGCTCTGGTGACAAACCACAACTACAGCTCTGTGACAACCACAACTCCTGCGACAACCGACAACTCCAGCTCCTGCGACAACCACAACTACAGCTCCAGCAACTTACCACAACTACAGCCCCTGGCATCACCCACAACTACAGCTCCTGCGACAACCACAACTACAGCTCCTGTGACCACCACACTACAGCACCTGCGACACCACAACCAGCTCCTGCGACAACCACCACTACAAAGCTCCTGCGACACACCACAACTACACACCTGCGACAACCACAACTACAGCCCACCCTGTGACAACCACAACTACAGCTCCTGTGACAACCACAACTACAGCACCTGCGACAACCACAACTACAGCTCCTGCGACAACCACAACTACAGCACCTGCGACAACCACAACTACAGCTCCTGCGACAACCACAACTACAGCTCCTGCGACAACCACAACTACAGCACCTGCGACAACCACAACTACAGCCACACCTGTGACAACCACGACTACTAGCACTGCATCTGTGACAACCGCAATCACTACTCCCACTGCTGCAACAACCACAACTACTATCTCACCATCAACAACTACAACTGTCACAACTTTGACAAGCTCAGCTTCAACCAGCGCAGTTTCAACCACCTCATCATCTGCTAAATTATTTAATTTGACATTTAGCCTCAAGGAAAACTTTGATTCCAATTTGGCCAATACCAGCTCTCCACAGTTTGTGGCTAAAGCGAAAGCTATTCGTGATGAGGTATGCATCCGTAATAATATCAATATTTAAACACAAATTTTTTTCCTTTTATACAATGCTTAAACTTTATACTTTGCTCAACTGGCATAATAACTAGTACAATATGTAGTGACAATTGTGGTGATACAAATGATTATTGTTTTTTCTTTTTTCAGGTTGAACCACTGTACAAAAATAAATTCAGCAACTTTACACGCATGGTCATTTTGAAATTCAGGTGAGAGAGAAGTTTCATTCTGAAAATGATTTGAGAAATATATTCATTTATTAATTAATCAACTAATTAATAAATTTTATTTTTATTCTGTATTCTAACCTCGGTTTGTTTTTGTACTTTTAGAAGTGGTTCCATTGTCACTGAATCCAACCTTGAATTTGCCGGTGGCCCCAGCATTACAAATGCAGATGTGAAAAATCTCCTTCTTAATGCAATCAGCAGTCAAAACTTTGGTCTCAGTATCGATCCAGCTTCAGTCAGCGTCACCACAGTTTCTGGTCAGTACCCACTTACAATACCCGAAATACAATGATATTGCATATTCTAGAGTACATGCCCATAAATAAATTAGACATGATCCACATTTGAGTGCTTGGGTAAATAGCAGATTATTTACCCAAGCACTGAAAGCAGTCCAGGTTTTTTCAGTAAACAATCTAATCCTTATTTTTTATGTTTCACAGGCAATTCTGGCAACAAGCTACCAGTGCTGGCTATGTGGATGTCTCTAACGTCACTTCTGCTTACTGTGATATTGCACTTTTAACCTCAGTCCTGCAGCATGACATAAATAACACACTACAAAAGACTTTTCTGATGACCAGTGCTTATTTTGTAAATTATGTGGTGCTGGAATTAATGTCATACCCTGAACAGTATCTATTGGTCTACCCAGCATATACCATGATCACAAGGAAATGTACTTGTCTTCATAAAAAATGCTAAAAAGCACAGACATACCCTGTCCTCTATCATACTCCGGGCACAAATTAAGCCAGCTGTTAACGGTTAAGGCTAGTCTACAAAAGTAAATCCATATGTACATAAATACTTACTTTATTTTGTTATTCTTTGGAGATATTTAATATATAATGGGAACATAAAGGGAACTGATTTATTCTGATTTACTTTACTATAATTGAAGATATTAAAAACTGAAATTTTCCCATCATCATTTATCGTTTAATGAGGGTGGTCATTTACCTGAAACATCCTCAAATGTATCTGTCTATACAATGTTTATCAAAACACTTGAAAATAAAGGGTTGCACATTTTAGCCATGACTGCTAAAATGTTTTTTTGTGTTATTGTTTATATACAGGTATATATTTAAAATAATGTATTTATGTATGTATGTAAAACATGGTTGGTGTTGCAGTTCCTACCAAAGGTTTTTGATGGGGTTTTGAGATCTGAGATCCATCAGTGGTGAACACTGGGCTGAGCTTTGCAGTAGTTCTATTCATAAGCTGTCCAGCTTGGCCTGTCAAGCAACAAGAAAATCGTACGTCTTACAGTGTCCTGCTCAATTCTGCTGC
The DNA here is from genome assembly GCA_025084515.1 of Ancistrus triradiatus. NCBI lineage: Eukaryota > Metazoa > Chordata > Actinopteri > Siluriformes > Loricariidae > Ancistrus > Ancistrus triradiatus. The sequence goes on from JAJAGP010003399.1 coordinate 27,206, forward strand.
ACTTATGCCATGAGTGTAGTGAACAAGAACTATGAAGGTTCTAAAACTGTCCTAATTTAAACAATAGAAACACAAAAATAATTCACTGCACTCACTACGTCACTATCTGTCAGGTACCAGTCAGTTAAATTCTCATTCTGTTGCCTATCTTCTTGTTGAGATCAATGTCTTTCTGGATGAAGACACTAAGTTTGTCTGTCTTGTCAATGGCATTGCCCAGCTTGCCAGCATGAAAAAAGATATTGCTTAGACTGACAACATGGAGAAGACACATTTTATTCTAGCAGGAAGAGATATTTCTCAGCCTTCTATTAGCTTGAGTGCAAGGAGTAAAATCGTAGTCAATGCTCCTGACACCGGAGTCAGGGCCATTCTGTCCCATCATTCAGGTCTGGAGAACAGACTTTACCCATGTGCCTTTTATTCATGCTGACTCACCCCTTTGGGGTGTAATTATGTTATTCACAAATGTCTTCACCATTGACTGTGGACTGATAATGACTGTGGTTCGTTGGAGTCCCAAAGCTGTAGAAAGGGCTTCATAACCCTTTCCAGACTGATAGATCTCGATTACTTTCTTTCTCAAGTGTTCCTAAATTTCTTTGGATTTCAGTATGATGTGTAGCTTTTAACGATGTTTTAGTGTACTTCACTTTGTGAGGCAGGTCTTATTTAAGTGATATCTAAGTGAGAACAGGTGTGGCAATAATTAGGCCTGGGTGTGGCTAGAGACAGTGAACTCAGGTGTGATATAACATAGTTAAGTTTTAACGGGGGGGATTTTTTCTCCCTTAAAAATAAAAAAATTATTTCATTTAAAAACTGCATTTTGTGTTTACTTGTGTTGTCTTTGACTAATATTTAAATTGGTTTGATGTTCTGAAACACAAGTGTGACAGACATACAAAAAAATAGGAAATCAGGAAGGGGGCAAACACTTTTTCACACACACACACACACACACACACACACACACACACACACACACACACACACACACACACACACACACAGTGGTGCTTGAAAGTTTATGACTAAAACATCATCAGGTTTTCACAGTTCCTAAGAGGTTTTCAAGTCCTAAAAGTAGATAAAGAGAACAAATGACACAAAAATATTACACTTGGTAATTTATTTATTGAGGAAAATGATCCAATATTACATATTAGTGAGTGGCAAAAGTATGTGAACCTCTAGGATTAGCAGCTAATTTGAAAGTGAAATTAGAGCCAGGTGTTTCCAATCAATGGGATGCCAATCAGGTGTGAGTGGGCAAACACCCTCATTGTGTCTTCTTCTTGTCTTTTTTTGTTCATACATTCATCTATTTTTAAAAATATGAAATAGTTCAAAATACTTCCTCATCCACTTATTTCAGAAACACCAGAACATTTTTATATCCTTGAGAAAATTAACACTAGGGTGGAGTACCACTCTATTCCAGTCGAGGTGACTAATATCTACTATCAACACTTGATTGTATTTTTAGAAATTAATTATCACAACAGGTAAATCCAGATACCTCTGATTTGATTGTTGTGGTAACTGAAATAATTGTCAACAGTACAATGAGAAATAGAATTTCAGCCAGTTGATAGGTCACAAACAGTTGATTCGTTGGCAGGATTACATTCTTTGTAAAAAATAAGTTCCCTATAAATATGCATTATAAGCAGCAATTCAGCCTTATTTAGTCACTGGCTTGAACCGAGAACATCTGCAGATACCCTTCAGTACAGGTAAAATCTTTATCTCTACAACATCAGGTAGAACACTCTTTTTTTTTTCATAAACATCATTAAGACTTGCAAAAAATGTTAACATACTGTATATATTTTTTTATATTTCAATATTAACACATTTAGCAAATTTTATGATATAACAAACCTTACTTTAGATAAAGGGAAACTTCTAAATGTAACACAATGTATGCTGTATGCTTTACCTACACTAGTTTTGTGTAGATGATTACTGAATTACAAACTGAACTATACCTAATGGCATTTTTTCCAGTTTTGACCAAAAAAAGTCATCATCAAACACACAATGGACTGGAGAATTTTTTTGGCTCTATTGTGTCTGATAGGTAAGCTGATTTATACCTGTGGCATTTTCTCATATTACTCATTTGGACAGTTTGCAATTTGATATTGATTTGAATAATGTGTGATATGTCCGAAATAAATAATAGAGTACAGTACAAGATGGTTCTCAAAATATATCGATTCATTTGATTCTACAAGTCTCAGATTATGACACTTTTTTACCACATTATTATACTAACATTACTAACTTAAATGATTGAAACTTGTTTTTTTAATTAATGTTGTCAACTTAGTTTACAAAATATTTGAACTTAAAATAGTTACAGTTGCTCATTTGTCATACAGCTGTTCCCAGGAAGTCTTACAGTTAAAATGAGCAATTCAACCAAGCAGTTCCAATTGATCAATAGTGGCCGTGTCAATCCTCTTCGTTAGGGTTAGTTTTTTATTTCTTGGGCTTCTTCTGCTTGCATTCACTTGTTTTCTGTTGTGTTTGATTCTGGTTACTGACCTCTGCCTGTTCTGACCCGATTACCGGGTCCTTGGTGCAAAGGAAAAATTATTTATTTTCCGTCACATGGATGGTCAAGTACGTCCTGCTGGGTGCAAACATTCTTGTGGATGTCAATTTGATATTGTAGTATTTGGGCTCATCAGAGTGTATTTACGCAATTAACAGCAACTCCAGACATGGTAAACCTACATGTTCTACAAACTTTACAGGTTTTCTTTAACTGTAAAAGTGAGACTGAGCTAACCAACAATCTACACCTGAATTTCTCAACCTATATACAATTATGACGTACATAAACAGTAATCCAATAACATTTTAGATCTGAGTGTTTCATTTATATGGAGAAGATCTGTTATTTGCTAACTGTAAAAGTGAGACTGAGCTAACCAACAATCTACACCTGAATTTCTCAACCTATATACAATTATGACGTACATAAACAGTAATCCAATAACATTTTAGACCTGTGTGTTTCATTTATATGGAGAAGATCTGTTATTTGCTATCAGTAATGTAATGGCTGTTGGAAAGAAGTTGTCCCGAGCAAGCTGGTTTCCACACAGAGGCTTCCGTGCCTCCTTTAAGATTTAAGTTCAGCGAACAAGTCTGTGGGGGAAGTGAGAGGAGCTGTCGGTGATATTAATGGAATTAATGGAATGGAGTCAAATTCCAATGTGCTGAGCAGTCCTGATGGGCTGAGAAGTTGTCCCCACTCATGCAATTACTGATAATTATCTTGATATGCAGCTTTTAGGTAATTAGAACATTTTCTTCCTTTTGTCCTCCCTGGACAAAAGGAATGTCACAGAATGTGGTGAAGCATTGAGACAGCAATAACGTGAAGCTGGAGATACAGATGTAGATGAGCCCTTTTTACTTTTTAATGTTTATGACCAAGGTGATACTGAAACTGATACTGATACAATGATACTGATGGGGATATTAACAGTGGTGCCATCCACAAACTTGATGATGTTGTGGGAAATATGCACTAAATTTCAATTAACTTTATTTACAATTTACATCCAACATTTTACATTTATTCATCCAACAGTTCCAAACACAACAAATGAAAGTGTAAGAAGAGCAAATTCAACAAACACCAATTTATCAAATGCCACTACATCAGATGGACCTTCACACCTGACTACAGGCACAAATGGAGACTCTGGAAATGGAGACACATCTTCAGACTCAACTACTACCACAAATGCAACAACAGCCACATCTTCAGACTCGACTACAGACATAAATGCAACAAAAACAGCCACATCTTCAAACTCAACTACAACAACAAATCCAACAACAGCCACATCTGCAGACCCAACTACAGACATAAATGCAACAACAGCCACATCTTCAGACTCGACTACAAACACAAATGCAACAACAACCACATCTTCAGACTCGACTACAGACACAAATGCAACAACAACCACATCTTCAGACTCGACTACAGACACAATTGCAACAACAGCCACATCTTCAGCTCAGAACGGAAGCACAACTGGGTCGTCAAGCTCCACTTCCACTGATTCAACTACATCCTCTCCAGCTGCTGCATCATTCAATTTGGTCTTTTGTCTCATCGAAACATTTGATATAAATCTGGCAAATACCAGCTCTTCTGAGTTTGCATCAAAAGCTGCAGCTCTTCGTAATCAGGTATATTTCAGAAATAATCCTAAATGACCCAAGAGGAATTCTATCTGCAGTTTTCTTTTATGACTGTGTAAAAACAGATTATAATGGAACAAAGTTATCGATTAATATTTTATGTAATTAATATGAATAATTTCCATATGTATCAGGGGGCGCATTCCGGCCACTAGAGCGCCTATAAAAAGAGCGTCCTATGTGCCGGCCTACGGCGCGTTCTCTGCTTTGTGGCATGTCGCTTCACGAAGCTTCTCGCACGGCGTTACCTTCCTCTGTGGCCGGTTAAGGACAGTGGGGCCCTGTCTCGTAAAGGAGGCGGGATCCCATAAAGCCAAAAGGCTTGAGGTAATTGTCAGGGCCGTAGTGGTTAGGAAAGGGAAAGTTCGGTAATGCCACTAACCTTCCTCTGTATGCTTCCTAGGTGCCCGTTGTCCTCGCACGCTTTGGCCATCTTTCCCGTAGACACCGGTAGCTCTGTTACCCTCGTCGGATATTCCCCCGCATTATCCGACTCTCTTCGTATCCTGGTGCGGCGAGAGATGAGCTATTCCTCTCTCTCTCCGGGTTTTCTAACATTTATTCCGCGTTCGATAGACGCGCAGCTCGTGCTGGCCACGCTTGGCCTGAAAGACCCTCTGCGCATGCGCGGCCAGCTCCTTTCCAGCTTACGCACACACATACAGAGCACCGTTCCCACGCACACACATACTGCTCCCCCTTCTCATACACACACAGAGCGCCATCCGCTCTCCTTCTCCTCTTCTCGCTCAGGATCGAGCCTAAACGGGTTATTATCCCGTCCTTTTCTTTACACGCGCCCCTCAACGCAAATATTTATTAATTCCCCTTTTGTCTGAGTTCGCCTGGACGCGACTCCTTGGTTTGCTCATTGGTTTATAGCCTTTTCTGTTCATTCGCTGTTCACAGGCTCTGTTGCACAGTGGTCCCCGCCCTCGGAGGCTGTGACTCTGGAATCGAATCCCATTGCTGGCTGTCTTCAGCAAGCACACACACCTTAGTTTTTCTCTGATTCCCGTTTTTGACTTCGTCTCCTTATTTTTCCCACATTTTTTGCGGAGCCCCTTGCACTTGGGTCCGTTATCTACCCTTTCTTCGGTGTGCCCCCCAGACCCCCCGTGACAGTAGAATGCGCCCAGTATGAACCCAGCAGGGGCCCCACCTCCAGCAAGTAGAGGTGTTAACTGGGGCGGTTAAAGAACTTTTGGCCAAAATCTCTGCAATGCAGACAGTTGCCCCCCCCGCCCGCTCCCTCACTGCCACCCGCCCCCCCCGGCCCACCGCCGATTCTCCTGTTGCTACCCCCGGGGGGTTCAGGGGGGAGCCGGAGCACTGCAGGGGCTTCTTAATGCAGTGCTCGCTTGCTTTTGAGCTGTGGGCCTCCCAGTTCCCCACGTCACGCTCTCACGTGGCCTACATCATCTCCCTCCTTTCGGGCCGGGCTCTGGCATGGGCTACAGCCCAATGGGACTCAAGGTCTCCTGCTTGTGATGCGACCACTCGCCTTTCGCTGCTCACCCAGGGCTCTAGATCGGTGGCTGACTATACCATCAAGTTCCAGACCCTGGCCACTGAGAGCGGCTTTAACAAGGCTGCCCTCATCTCGGGCTACGAACGGGGCTTGAGTGAGGCCATGAAGGATGAGTTGGCCGTCCGGGACCCCCCCGCCACCCTTCAGGACCTTTACAGCCTCGCCACCAGTATTGATTCTCGTGAGTGGAAGGGGTCTCACGGCCACCCCTATGGCTCTTGGTCTGGTCCAGTGCCCCGCACCACTCCGGTCACCAGCCCCGACGCTTCTGAACCTATGGAGCTCGGGAGGGCCGGTTGGGTCTCTCCCAGCTGGTCCGCCCCCTCCTCCTCTGGGGGATCGGGAAACGTGCCGGGCCGGGGAGGCCGGTCCTAGGCTCTGTCACCGCTCCCCCTGCGGTCTTTTCCCTCCCGGTCACCATTTGTCGGGGGGGGGGGGGCAGTTCGGACCCATCTTCCTGCCTGTATTGATTCAGGGTCTGAGGGGAACTTTATCGATACGACCCTTGCGCGTCAAACAGCTCCCCAGACCCCAGCCCCTTAGGGCCTTTGATGAGCGGGTTTTGGGGGGGGGGTCCAGTCACTCACCGGACCCTGCCGGTCACCCTCGAGGTGGGCCTGCATTCCGAGTCGTTGTCCTTCTTTGTCACCCGCATGCCCACCCTTCGACTGGTCTTGGGCTACCTGTGGTTGCTAGCCCACAACCCTCGGATCCCCGCCCTGCCTCCGACCCCCGGTCCTCCGTCAAACCGGAGATGGTCGATTTGTCCTGGTCCCGGAGCTGTACAGGGACCTGGGGTCCGTTTTCAGTAAACGTGCAGCCCAGTCCCTCCCCCCCATAGGGATTATGACTGCGCCATTAACCTCCTGCCTGGTGAGGCCTCGCCTTGGGCCAGGCTCTTCTCCCTTAACCGCACCGAGCAGGAGGCCATGCGGGCCTATAATCGCGGAAGCCCTCGAGCTGGGTTTCATCCAGTCCTCTTACTCGCCTGCGGGCGCGGGTTTCTTCTTTGTCGCAAAGAAGGACGGTTCTCTGCGCCCGTGCATTGATTACCGGGGCCTCAAGGCGGTGACCGATAAGGACCGATACCCCCTGCCCCTGATGACAACTGCGTTTGAGGCTCTGCAGGGGGCCAACATTTTCACCAAGCTGGACCTCCGCAGCACGTACAACCTCATCCGTATCTGGCAGGGGGACGAGTGGAAGACGGCCTTTTTGACACCTACGGGGCATTATGAGTACAGAGTGATGCCCTTCGGCCTCATGAATGCCCCAGCCGTCTTCCAGCGGTTCATCAATGACGTGCTCCACGAGGCCCTGGATCGGTACGCTTTCATCTACCTCAAAGATATCCTCGTCTTTAGCCATACCCTCGAGGAGCACATCGGCCACGTGCGTCGGGTCCTGCAACTGCTCCTGGAGAACCGTCTTTGTTAAGCTTGAGAAGTCGGTTTTCCAAACGTCATCGGTCGCCTTTTCGGGCTTTATTGTTGCTCGAGGTTCCCTGCGCATGGACCTGACAAAGACGCAGGCTGTGGCGGAATAGCCCCAGCCCACCTCCATCTGACTTGTTCAGCGGTTCCTGGGGTTTGCGAACTTTTTCCGGCGCTTTGTGAGGATCTTTGGCACTACTGCGCCCCCCTCACCGCCCTTACATGCAAGACCCCGGCCCCTTCCGCTGGATACCGGAGGCGGACCGAGCATTCCGCCAGATCAAGGACCATCTCATCAACCCTCCGTTCCTCAGGGTCCCTGACCCGGAAGAGCCGTTCGTCGTCAAGGTAGACGCGTCCAATATTGGCATAGGGGCCGTCCTCTCTCAGCGCACCGGGTCGGACCGTAAGCTCCACCCGAGCCTACTTGTCACGGTGCCTATCCTCCGCCGAGCGCAACTACCCCATTGGGAACTGGGAGCTTCTGGCGATGAAGCTGGCGCTCGAGGAGTGGCGTCACTGGCTGGAAGGTGCCAAGTTCACGTTCCTGGTGTGGATGGACCATAAGAACCTGGCATATATCCAACAAGCCAAGAGGCTGAATGCGCGCCAGGCTCGTTGGTCCATGTTTTTCGCCAGGTTCGACTTTACTGTCACCTTCCGGCCTGGCTCTAAGAATGTCAAGCCGGACATCCTCTCTAAACAGTGGGAACCTCCTGACACTGACCCCATTCAGTACCCCTTTCTCCCCGCGCCTCGTGTAGTCGCGACCCTCACCTGGGCCATTGACAACGTGGTTACCAAGGCCTTTCGCCACAAACCTGATCTTGGCAATGGCCCGCCGGGTTGCAGGTTTGTCCTTGCTGCCGCTCGCTCCCAGGTCATATGCTGGGGGCACGAGGCGTCATTTCTGGCACACCCCGGATGCACGGCCACGTACAAGCTCCTCCGGCAGAGCTTCTGGTGGCCGTGCATGGAGGACGACGTACGGCAGTTTGTGGCCGCCTGCGAGGTCTGTACGCATAATAAGACCCCCCCGCAGGAGGCCCCCGGGCCTCCTTCAGCCCCTGCCCGTTCCCTCCCGCCTCTGGTCGCACATCTCCCTTGATTTAGTCACAGGTCTGCCCCTGTCAAAGGGGAACACAGTTGTCCTTCACGAAGCTTCTCGCATGGCGTTACCTTCCTCCGTGGCCGGTTAAGACAGTGGTGGCCCCGTCTCGTAAAGGAGGTGAGATCCTGTAAAGCCAAAAGGCTTGAGGTAATTGTCAGGGCTGTAGTGTTTTGGAAAGGAAAGTTCGGTAACACCACTAAACTTCCTCCGTACGCTTCCTAGGTGCCCATTGTCGTCGCTCGCTTTGGCCGTTTCTTCCGTAGATGCCGGTAGCTCTGTTTCCCTCGTCGTATATTCCCCCGCGTTATCTGACTCTCTTCGTGCAGCGAGAGACGAGCAATTCCTCTCTCTCTCCGGGTTTTCTAATGTTTATTCCGTGTTCGATAGACGTGCAGCTCGCGCTGGCCACGCTTGGCCTGAAAGACCCTCTGCACATGCGCGGCCAGCTCCTTTCGAGCTTACACACACACACAGAGCGCAACAGCCACACACACACACATGCACAGCACTACTGCCACACATACAGAGTGTTCCCACGGACACACATAGCGCTCCCCCTTCTCATAGACACACAGAGCGCCATCCGCTCTACTTCTCCTCTTCTCGCTCAGGATCGAGCCTAAATGGGTTATTATCCCGTCCTTTTCATGATAGTTACATGTTCATTCAAAACTTTAAAACCTTTAGTTAATCAATGCATTTTATGTCACTTCAAAATAAAAAATAACTTTCATGTATAAATAATAATTTCTTATCATTGACTTTTTTTTTTAGCTTGAACCAGCATACCGAAACAAATTCAGTAACTTTCTCCGTATGGTAATACACAGCTTCAGGTAAAACAAAAACACTGTTTGAAATAGTTTAGAGATTTTTTTCATTTCAAATTATAACCTTTATTTGCTTTCAGGAGTGGTTCCACTGTCGTGAATTCCAGCCTGGTGTTTATTCCTACTGACACCATGCCTAATGCCACTGCAGTAAAAAACATTCTTGTTAATGTGGCAAACTCCAGTACAAACTTCAGTATCGATACAGGTTGCATCAACGTCACCCAGACTGGTCAGTAAAAACCTGCATGACAATTAAATTATTATTTCTGTGTATTGGGTTGAAATGAACATGTAACACTTATTCAATCACTCGACAGATACAAACGCAAGTACTACCACCGAACCTGCAACTACAGCGACAAATGCAACAACAACCACATCTTCAGACTCGACTACAGATACAATTCAAACAACAACAACATCTTCAGACTCGACTACAGACATAAATGCAACAACAGCCACATCTTCGGACTCGACTACAGAAACAAATGCAACAACCACATCTTCAGACTCAACTACAACCACAAATGCAACAACAACCACATCTTCAGACTCGACCACAACCACAAATGCAACAACAACCACATCTTCAGACTCGACTACAGACACAAATGCAACAACAACCACATCTTCAGACTCGACTAAAGACACAAATGCAACAGCAACATCTTCAGCTCAGAACGGAAGCACAACTGGGCCGTCAAGCTCCACTTCCACTGATTCAACTACATCCTCTCCAGCTGCTGCATCATTCAATTTGGTCTTTCGTCTCATCGAAACATTTGATATAAATCTGGCAAATACCAGCTCTTTTGAGTTTGCATCAAAAGCCGCAGCTCTTCGTAATCAGGTACATTTCAGAAATAATCCTAAATGACCCAAGAGGGATTCTATCTTCAGTTTTCTTTTATGACTTTGAAAAAACAGATTATAGTAGAACAAAGTTATCGTTTAAAGTTTTACGTAATTAATAGGAATAATTTCCATACGATAGTTACATGTTACGTAATTAATATGAATCATTTCCATATGATAGTTACATGCTCATTCAAAACCATAAAACCTTTAAATAATCAATGTATTTTTTGTCATCTCAATATAAAAAAAAAAGACTTTCATATATAAATAATAATTTCTTATCATTATTTTTTAGCTTGAACCAGCATACCGAAAGAAATTCAGTAACTTTCTCCGTATGGTAATACACAGCTTCAGGTAAGACAAAAACACTGTTTGAAATAGTTTATAGATTTTTAGCATTTCAAATTATAACCTTTATTTGCTTTCAGGAGTGGTTCAACTGTCGTGAATTCCAGCCTGGTTTTTAGTTCTACTGACAGCAGGCCTAATTGCACTGCAGTACAAAACATTCTTGTTAATGCGGCAAACTCCAGTACAAACTTCAGTATCGATACAGGTTCCATCAACGTCACCCAGACTGGTCAGTAAAAACCTGCAGGATAATTAAATTAATATTTCTGTGTATTGGGTTGAAATGAACATGTAACCCTAATTCAATCACTCGACAGATACAAACGCAACTACTACCCCCGGACCTGCAACTACAGCGACAAATGCAACAACAGCCACATCTTCAGACCCAACTACAGCCACAAATGCAACAACAGCCACATCTTCAGACCCAACTACAGCCACAAATGCCACAACAGCCACATCTTCAGACTCGACTACAACCACAAATGCAACAACAGCCACATCTTCAGACACAATTACAGCCACAAATGCAACAACAGCCACATCTTCAGACCCAACTACAGCCACAAATGCAACAACAGCCACATCTTCAGATTCGACTACAACCACAAATGCAACAGCCACATCTTCAGACCCAAATACAGCGACAAATGCAACAACAGCCACATCTTCAGACTCGACTACAGGGGGGAACCTCGGAACTACAGACACAATGCAAACAAACCAGCCACATCTTCAGACCAACGACAGCAAACCAAATGACAACAACAGCCAAACCTTCAGACTCGACTACAGACACAAAAATGCAACAACAGCCACATCTTCAGACCCAACTACAGCGACCAAATGCAACAACAGCCACATCTTCAGACTCGACTATAGACCAAATTGTGCAACAACCAGCACAGCCACATCTTCAGACCCAACTAAGCGAAAAGGCAACAACAGCCACAGCTTCAGACCCAACTACAGCCCCAAATGCAACAACAGACAAATCTTCAGACACGACTACAGACCAAATGCAACAACAGCCACATCTTCAGAATCGACTACAGCCACAAATGGCAAAACCAACCGCACATCTTCCGACTCGACTACAGACAAAATGCAACAACAGCCACATCTTCCGACTCCACACAGACCAAATGACACAACAGCCACATCTTCAGACCCAACTACAGCACAAATGACAAACAACAGCCACATTTCAGACTCGACTACAGACACAAATGCAACAAAGCCACATCTTCGACCCAACTACAAGACACAAATGCAACAACCAGGCCACATCTTCAGACTCGCTACAGAACCCCAAATGCCAACCAAACAGCCACATCTTCAACCCAAACTACAGCCACAAATGCAAAACAACAGCCACAGATTCAGACTCGAGTACAGACACAAATGCAACAACAGCCACATCGTCAGATCGACTACAGCCACAATGCAACAACAGCACATCTTCAGACACGAATACAGACAAAAATTGCAACAACAGCCACATCTTCAGACTCGACTACAGACACAATTGCAACAAACAGCCACATTCTTCAGACCCACTACGGACACAAATGCAACAACAGCCACAGCTTCAGGCCCAACTACAGCCACAAATGCAACAACAGCCACATCTTCAGACTCGACTACAACTACAAATGCAACAACAACCACATCTTCAGACTCGACTACAACCACAAATGCAACAACAGCCACATCTTCAGACCCAACTACAGACACAAATGCAACAACAGCTACAGCTTCAGACCCAACTACAGACACAAATGCAACAACAGCCACATCTTCAGCTCAGAACGGAAGCACAACTGGGTCGTCAAGCTCCACTTCCACTGATTCAACTACATCCTCTCCAGCTGCTGCATCATTCAATTTGGTCTTTCGTCTCATCGAAACATTTGATATGAATCTGGCAAATACCAGCTCTTCTGAGTTTGCATCAAAAGTCGCAGGTCTTCGTAATCAGGTATATTTCAGAAATAATCCTAAATGACCCAAGAGGGATTCTATCTGCAGTTTTCTTTTATGACTTTGTAAAAACAGATTATAATGAAACAAAGTTATCGTTTAATGTTTTACGTAATTAATATGAATCATTTCCATATGATAGTTACATGTTCATTCAAAACCTTAAAACCTTTAGATAATCAATGTATTTTGTGTCACTTCAATATAAAAAAAAAGACTTTCATGTAAAAATAATCATCTCTTATCATTATTTTTTAGCTTGAACCAGCATACCGAAACAAATTCAGTAACTTTCTCCATATGGTAATACACAGCTTCAGGTAAGACAAAAACACTGTTTGAAATAGTTTATAGATTTTTATCATGTCAAATTAAAACCTTTATTTGCTTTCAGGAGTGGTTCCACTGTCGTGAATTCCAGCCTGGTGTTTAATTCAACTGACACCATGCCTAATGCCACTGTAGTAAAAAACATTCTTGTTAATGAGGCAAACTCCAGTACAAACTTCACTGTCGATACAGGTTCCATCAACGTCACCCAGACTGGTCAGTAAAAACCTGCAGGATAATTAAATTAATATTTCTGTGTATTGGGTTGAAATGAACATGTAACCCTAATTCAATCACTCGACAGACACAAACGCAACTACTACCACCGGAGCTGCAACTACAGCGACAAATGCAACAACAAACACATCTTCAGACTCGGCTACAACCACAAATGCAACAACCGCCACATCTTCAGACTCGACAACTACAAATGCAACAACAGTCACATCTTCAGACTCAACTACAACCACAAATGCAACAACAGCCACATCTTCAGACTCGACAACTACAAATGCAACAACAGTCACATCTTCAGACTCGACTACAACCACAAATGCAACAACAGCCACATCTTCAGACCCGACTACAACCACAAATGCAACAACAGTCACATCTTCAGACTCAACTACAACCCTAAATGCAACAACAGCCACATCTTCAGACTCGGCTACAACCACAAATGCAACAACCGCCAGATCTTCAGACTCGACAACTAACAGCAATGCACAAACAGTCACATCTCAGCCAACCTACAACAACAAATGCAACAACAGCCACATCTCAGACTCGAAACCTACAATGGCAACAACAGTCACATCTTCAGACTCCGACTACAACCCACCCCCTGCAACAACAGCCAATCTCAGACCCAGACTAAAACCACCAAATGCAAAAACAGGCCACATCATTCAGACCCGACTACACCCACAAAATGCAACAACAGCCACATCTTCAGACCCGACTACAACCACAAATGCAACAAACAGCCACATCTCAGGGAATAGACTACAACCACAAATGCAACAACAGCCCACATCTCAGGGACCCGACTACAAACCACAAATGTGCAACAACCCACATCTTCCAGACATGACTTAAACCACAAATGCATCAACGCCACGTCTCAGACCCGACAACTACAAATGCAACAACAAGCACATCTTCAGACCCGACACTACAAATGCAACAACGCTACATCTTTTGACTGGATAAACCACAAAATGCACAACAGCCCGCAATTCCAAGACTCGATACAACCACAATGCAACAACCCACCACATCTTCAGACTCGACTACAACCACAAATGCAACAACAGCCAAATCTTCAAACTCGATGCAACACAAATGCAAACAACAGCCACACTCTTCGGGACTCGACTACACACAAATGCAACAACCAAGCCACATCTTCGACTCGACTACACCCACAAAGCAACAACAGCCACATCTTCAGACTCGCTGCAACCACAAATGCAACACCGCCAAATCTTCAGATCGGACTACAACCACCAAATTTTGCAACAAACCGCCAAATCTTCAGACTCGACTACAACCACAAATTGCAAACAACAGCCACATCTTCAGACTCAACAATACAAAAGCAAACAAAACAGGCACTATTCAGACCCAAAATACAACCACCAAATGCACAACCAGACACAGCTTCAGACTCGGACTACAACCACAAATGCAACAACAGCCACATTTCAGACTCGACTACACCCACAAATGCAACAAACAGCCACATTTCTTCAGACTCGACAACTACAAATGCAACAAAAACAGCCAATCCTCAGACTCGACTACAACCACAAATGCAACAACACATTTCAGACCTTGACAAACCAACAAATGCAACAACAGCCACATCTTCAGACTCGACTTACACCCACAAATGCATAACAAACACATCTTCCAGACCTGAAGACAACCACAAATGAACAAACAGCCACATCTTCAGACCCGACTACAACCACAAATGCAACAACAGCCACATCTCAGACCCGACTACAACCACAAATGGCAAACAAACAGCCACATATCAGACTCGGACTACAACCACAAATGCAAACAACACATATTCAGACCCGAATACAAACTACAAATGCAACAACCAGAAACATCTTAGACCCGACTAAAACTACAAATGAAAACAACAGCACCATCTTCAGACTCGACTACAACCACAAAATGCAACAACAGCCCATTTTTCAGACCCGATAAAACCACAAATGCGACAACAAGCCACATCTTCAGATTCGGCTACAAACCACAAAGCAACAACAGCCACTTATTCAGACCAACTACAACCACAAAATGCAACAAACAGTCACACTTCAGACTCGATACAACCACAAATGCAACAACAGCCACCATCTTCAGACTCGACAAACTACAAAGTGCAACCAAAACAGCCACATATTCAGGACTCGGCTACAACCACAAATGCAAACAAACAGCACCATCTTCAGACTCGAATACAACCACAATGGGCAACAACCACTCTTCAGACCAGGACTACAACTACAAATGCAAACAACAGCCACATCTTCCGACGCGACTACAACCCCACAATGCAACAACCCACTTCTTCAGACCCGACTACAACCACAAATGCAACAACCACCCACATCTTCAGACTCGACTACAACCACAACTGCAAACCAAACAGCCACATCTTCAGACTCGACTGCAACCACAAATGCAACACCACCCACATTCTCAGACCGACTAAACACAAATGCAAACAACGCAACATCTTTCAGACTCGACTACTACAACCACAAATGCAAACAACAGCCCCACTTCAGACTCGACTACAAACCAAAAATGCAACAACAGCCCATCTTCAGACTCGACAACTACAATGCAACAACAGCCACATCCTCAGACTCGACTACAACCAACAATGCAACAAACCACATCTTCAGGACCTGAATACAACCACAAATGCAACAACAGTCACATCTTCAGGATCGACTACAACCACAAATCAACAACAGCCACATCTTCAGACTCGACACTACCAAATTGCAAACAACAGCAACATCTTCAGACTCGACTACAAACTATCAAATGCAACAACAGCAAATCTGCAGAATCGACTACAACAACAAATGCAAACCACAGTAAGTAGCCACGTCTTCAGACTCGACAACTACAAATGCAACAACAGGAAACATCTCAGGACTCGACTACAACCACAAATGCAACAACAATCTTCAGACCTGACTACCAAAACACAAATGCAAACAAACAGCCACATCTCAGCCCGAGACAACTATAAATGCAAACAAAAGCCAAATCTTCAGACTCGAATACAACCCCAAAGGAAACAAACAAGCCAATCTTCAAGACCCGGACTACAACCACAAATGCAAACACACAGCCCCAAATCGTCAGACTGACAATACAAATGCCAAAACAGCCACGTCTTCAGACTCGAACAACCACAAATGGCACAGAGCCACATTTCAGGGACTAGGCTAAAACCACAAATTGCAACAACAGGCCCCAACATCTTCAGACTCGACAAAACTATAATGCAACAACCGCCACATCCCAGATCGACTACAACCTCAAATTGCAACAACAGCCACATCTTCGACTCGGAATACAACAACCAAATGCAACAAACAGCCTCGCTTCAGACTTGGACTACAACCACAAATGGAACAACAGCAACATCTTCAGACCCGCTACAACCACAAATTGCAACACAGGCCTCGTTTCAGAACTCGACTACAAACTCAAATGCAACAACAGCCTTATCTTCAGACCCTGGGACTACAACCCACAAATGCAACAACAGCCAATATTCAGACTTGACTACAACCCACAAAGCATCAACAGCCATAATTTTCAAACCCAACTACCACCATAAACGCAACAACCACCAACTTCTTTTAGACGCGGACAACCACAAATGCAACACAGCCAATTTCAGCGCCCAACTACAAACCACAATTGACAACAACAGCCACGTCTTCAGACTCGACTACACCACAAAAGACAACAGACAGTCGTCAAACTGACTACAACCACCAAATGCAACAACAGCCACGTCTTTCGACTCGGAAAAAACCACAAAATGCAACAACAAGCCAAATCTTCAGACCAGACTCCAGCCTCAAATGCGACAACAGCAACTCTTCAGACTGACTCTACAACCACAAATGCAAACAAACAGCCCAAAAAACCATCTTCAGACTCGACAACTACAAAATGCAACAAAGCCACATCTTCCAGAAAAACTCGGACTACAACCACCAAATGCAAAACAACGCACCATCTTCAGAATCGACTAAACCACCAAATGCAACACAGCCAAATCTTCAGACTCGACTAACAACCACAAATGCAACAACAACAGCCACATCTTCAGACCCGGAACAATACAAATGCAAAACAACAGCCACATTCTGCAGACCCGACTACAACCACAAATGCAAAACAGCCACATCTTAGACCCGACTACAAGCACAAATGCAAACACAGCAACATCTCAGACTCAAACAACTACAAATGCAAACAACAGCCACATTCTTCAGAACGCGACTACAACCACAAATTGCAACAAACACCACATCTTCAGGACTCGACTAAACCACACAAGGCAACAAACAGCTTTTACATCTTCAGAATCGCCTACAACCACAAATGGCCAAACAACCACATTTCAGACCTGGACTAAAACCACAATGGGCAACACAAGCCAAATCTTCAGACTTGGACTTTACAACCACAATGCAAACAACAGCCACATTCTTAGACCCGACTACAAGCACAAATGCAACAACAGCAACAATCTTCAGACTCGAAACTACAAATGGCAACAAACAAGCAACATCTCAGACTCGACTACAACTTACAAATGAAACAACAGCCAAATCTTCAGACTCGACTACAACCACAAATGCCAAAAAACAGCCACATCTTCAGACTCGAACTACAACCCACAAAATGCAAGAACAGCCCATTTCAGACTCGACTACAACCACAACATGCAAACAACCACTTTCAGACCTGGACTACAACACAAATGCAACCACAGCCACCATCTTCGACCTGACCACAACTACAAATGCAACAACCAGCCACATCTCCCGACCGACTACAACACAAAATGCAAAACACGCCCACATCTTCAAGACCGACTACAAGCACAAATGCAACAACAGCCAAATATTCAGACTCAACAATACAAATTGCAAACACAGCCACATCTTCAGCTCACTACAACCACAAATGCAACAACAGCCAATCTCAGATCGACTACACCACAAATTGCAACAAAAAGCAACATCTTCAGCTCGGAATACAACCACAAATGCAACACCACATTTTCAGGGACCTGAACTACAACCACAAATGCAACAACAGCCACATCTTCAGGACCCGACAACTACAAAAGCAACCAAACCAGCCACATTTCAACTCGACTACAACACAAATGCAACAAACCGCCACATCTTCAGACTCGACTACAAACCATGAATGAACAACAGCACATCTTCAGAAACGACTACAAGCACAAAGCAAAACAACAGCCACATCTTCAGACTCGAAACTACACATTGCAAACACACAGCCACGTCTTCAGACTCGACTACACCAAAATGCAACAACAGCCATGTTTTTCAGACTCGACTACAACCACAAATGCAACAGTCACATCTTCAGGACCGACCTAAACCCCCAAGCACACAGCCACATCTTCAGGCTCGACAACTACAAATGCAACAACAGCCATTGTTTTCAGCTCGACTACCAACCACCAAATGGCAACAGTCACATCTTCCGACTCGACTACACACCACAAATGCAACAACAAGCCACGTATTCAGAATCGGCTACAACCACAAATGCAAACAACAGCCTCATTTTCGATCTGACTACAACCACCAAATGCAAAAACAGCCACATCTTTTCCGATTCGACAACTACAAAAAATGCACAACAGCCAACATCTCAGACGACGACAACCACAAATGCAAACAGCCACATCTTCAGGACTCGGCTACACCCACAAATGGCAAACAAACCAGCCAACAATTTTTTTCAGACTCGACTACAACCACAAATGAAAAACAAAAGCAAGTCTTCAGTATGACCAAAACACAAATGGAAGAACAGCCAACTTCAGACGCGGACTACAACCACAAAGCAACAACAGCCACATCTTCAGACTCGACTACAACCACAATGCAACAACAGCCACATCTTCAGACTCGACTACAACACAAATGCAACACAACCACATCTACTACTGACATCTCCAAAACCGGCACCACTAATACTGCATTTGCCGTAACCGCCACCACTACTACGGCATCTCCAACAACCGGCGGCACCACTACAACTGCATCTACAACAACCGGCACCACTACTACTGCATCTGCCGTAATGGCACCACTACTACTGCTCTCCAACAAAAACGGCACCACTACAACTGCATCTCCAAAAACCGGCACCACTACAAACTGCATCTCAACAACCGGCCACTACTACTGATTCTGTCGTAACTGGGCACCACTATACTGCATCTCCAACAAACCGGCACCACTACTATGCATCTCCAACAACCGCACCAACTACTTACTGCGTCTGCCGTAACTGGCACCACTACTAATTGCATCTCCAACAACCGGCCACCACTACTACGCATCTACGACAAAAACGCACCATACTATGCCTCCTCAACAACCGCAACCTAATACTGCATCTCCGACACGCCACCCCTACTACTGCATCTCCGACCAACAGCACCACTAATACTGCCATCCCAAACAACCGGCACCCACTACAACGCATATCCAACAACCGGCACCACTACTACTGCATCTGCCGTAACTGGCACCACTACTACTGCATCTCCAACAAAAGGACCACTACTACTGCATCTCCAACAACCGCCACCACTACTACTGCATCTCCGACAACCGCCACCACTACTACTGCATCTCCAACAACCGGCACCACTACTACTGCATCTCCAACAACCGGCACCACTACTACTGCATCTCCAACAACCAGGACCACTACTACTGCATCTCCGCCAACCGCCACCACTACTATAACATCTGCAGTAACTGGTATCACTACTACTGCATCTCCAACAACCGGCACCACTACTACTGCATCTCCAACAACCGGCACCACTACTACTGCATCTCCGACAACCACCACCACTACTACAACATCTGCAGTAACCGGTACCACCACTACTACTGCATCTCCAACAACCGGCACTGCTACTACAGCAATTGCAACAAGCACTCAAACTGCTAAGGTATTTAATTCGATTTTCAGCATCAAAGAAGACTTTGATCCTAATTTGGCCATCACCAGCTCTCCCCAGTTTGAGGCTAAAGCAAAAGCTATCCGTGCTAAGGTAAGTTTCAGTAATAATGATAATATAAAAAAGATTTATTATTTTGCACAAAGCTTAACCGTTTTCTCCCCAAGCAGTATATAAGATTAAAAGTATAAAGAGTAGTTGTTCAGTTTATCAATACACATTGAGGTCTGACTTACACTAATTATTAATATTGTTGTTGTTGTTTTTTTTTTAGGTTGAACCACTGTATAAAAAACGATTCAGAAACTTTATACGCATGGTCATTTTGAAATTCAGGTGAGAATTTTTTTTTTTTGTGAATTTTCTTTTTATTAATGTTTTTATTATTTATTCATGTTTTTTTTTCCTGAATTGTAACCTCAGTTTGTTTGTGTGCTTTTAGCAAGGGTTCCATTGTCACTGAATCAAACTTTGAATTTGCCCCTGGTCCCGATGTTACCAGCGCAGAAGTGAAAAAACTTCTTGTTGATGCAAACACCAATGGAACCTTGGGTTTCAGTATCGATCCAGCTTCAGTCAGCTTCACTACAGTTTTTGGTCAGTACCCACTCACAACGATATTGTATATTCTAGGATACACATAAATAAATCAATTAGAAATGCTCAAAATAGTAGATCCTCTTAGTAGATTATTTACTCAAAAGCAATGCACCTGTTTTGTTCACCAAAGAATCTAATGCTTATTTTTTATATTTTACAGGCAATTCTGGCAGCAAGTTACCAGTGCTGGCCATGTGGATGTCTCTAATGTCACTTCTGCTTACTGTGATACTTAACTTTTAAAATGTTCTGACCTACCCAGCACATACCAAGCTGTTCATGGGATTTTACACAAGAAGAGTTTTAAAGCCTTTCCTTGGTCATACCCCTGGTTTTAAAAGTGCTTTCTCTGCCATATACTATCTCCAGACAAGTGTAGCTTTCAAATGTTGTTTTTTAGTTTGGATTTTCAGCCAATTAAAATTAAACAGATACATGGACTCACTGTGTCATTCTAAAAATATTTAGGTAATCCAGTGTTTAAGCCAAAATGGCATCAAATTTGAAATGTAATGAACTATAAAGGCTGTCAATGCTATTTAGTATACTATATGCCCATAGGGAGCAGAGAGTCATTTTATAATCAGCCCTATTCTCCTAGCTCTGGTACAGTTTAAGCCCTGCTGTTAAAAGTTATGACTAGTCTACAAACGTAAACGCATATCTACTTTGTTTTCTATTCTATTCTCCGTCTATAAAGAGTAACTTCTAAACTTGTGGTGTTTGATGTTGTTTTTCTTTTGCAATATATCTTATATAATGGGTTTAATGAGGACGATCATTTACCTGAAGTCCTTGAAAACGGAATAGTCCTAATTGTGAGGATTGTAAATTATTTATTTAGTAAAAAATGAAAAATGAAGGTTGTATTATACTACTGTTAGTGAAACTACAAAACATGTACATGTATATCTGTCTATACAGTGTCTAACAATGCACTAGAAAATAAAATGTTGCAGACTTTAGCCATTTCTGCAAGTCTTTTCTTATATACCGGTATATATTTAAAATGACACTTGAATATTTGTGTATATATAGTAATGTACAGAAAAATAACTAGTACAGCTGCCAAATCGATCAATCAGCCAATCTACCTATGTATCTATCTACACACATACATTACCGTGCAAAAGTCTTCTGCTCTGCTGACTACACAGACTACTGACACTCCATGCTTTTACATATGAACAGTCAGCTAATGGCTCCCTGATGCATTTCGAGCATGTCCTCAGAATCGGGAAATCTCAGTAAAGGTAGTGTTAACGTTTGTGAAACCTCTGAAAGTTTTTGGTTATTACCTTATATGGTTATTGATAGTTTAAGCAGTAGTTGTGATATGATGACTTTAAATCTTTCAGATTCTGCCGTTGCTGAAAAGTATATCATCATATACTGTATGTATAGCTGACAACAAAAACTACGAAAAACACTTAACTAATACCATATAAAAAAATTCAAAAATGTCAGCAGAAGTAGCTTAAATAAACAGCAAATCAAGAAAATCCACCTTGATTGATGCCACAACAAAAAAAAAAACACTTCAGTAAACATCACTTCATCGCTTTGACAAAGCTTAAACAAACACCAGCTCAAGAAACGTCACCTCAACAAAAGAAACGTCAACAAAAAGCACTTCAGAAAAATCCACTTCAATTGTTTTCTGTTTTCATATGCCATGAGTCACTCTCTTTCTTTCATTTCTTCTTTAACACACAATCATTTTGTCATCCAGTTTGTTTACAGGCACAGATTTGTGCCAACATAAAGTCATTTGGACTGCAGAACTGTTTACACAGTACATAACCAAAACAATCAAAAAATTCGCTTAACAAAATCTAATCAAACATGAAACTTGGAATGCCCTGTGTCTCTAAACGTTTCTATAGCAACGAGACTCCTGGCTCTCGTCAGGCTCAGCAGAACATTCTTCAAATGTACTAGGTTTACTGGAATTTCTCGAATCTGAGGACATGCCACCCACTTTTTTCTGAAGCATCAGGGGGCCATTAACCAGCTGTTCATATGTAAACATATGGTGTGTCAGCAGGCTCACGTCAGACAGATGTTGAACGTCTTCCTGTATGTGAACCTGCCGCAAATGTTTCATTCAGTGAGACAGCAGGGCTTACAGAGCATGCCAAAGTATCGTGAACTGCTTTTTTGTGAGTTTTTGCCAATTACGTGGCTAATATTCATCTATGTAACGAGTTACTCAAAATGAGCTCTTAATTCCTCTGTTAAAGGATTATTAGGCTGCATGTCAACTCAATTTGCCTTTCTTACTTTCTTTCTTAATGTATCTTAAAGCAATCATCACTTCTTTGATTTCTTTCTTCTTTTCCAAAATGGATCATACGTCATAACATATACTTGGTCATCTAACTTTCGGCAACATACAGTGGCGCTTGAAAGTTTGTGAACCCTTTAGAATTTTCTAGATTTCTGCATAAATATGACCTAAAGCATCATCAGATTTTCACACAAGTCCTAAAAGTAGATAAAGAGAACCCAGTTAAACAAACAAGACAAAAATATTATACTTGGTCATTTATTGATTGAGGAAAATGATCCAATATTACATCTTAGTGAGTGGCAAAAGTATGTGAGCCTTTGCTTTCAGTATCTGGTGTGACCCCCCTGTGCAGCAATAACTGTAACTAAAATGTTTCCTGTAGCTGTGGATCAGTCCTCCTGCACACCGGCTATTGGAGGAATTTTAGCCCCATTCCTCCGTACAGAACAGCTTCAGCTTGGGATGTTGGTGGGTTTTCCTCACATCATTAGCTGCTCGCGTTCAGGTCCTTCCCACAACATTTTGATTGGATTAAGGTCCAGGACTTTGACTGGGGCCATTCCAATTCATTCTGAAACTTTATTCTTCTTTAACCCTTCTTTGGTTGAATGGTTGTTGTGCTTAGGGTCGTTGTCTTGCTGCATGACCCACCTTCTTTGGAGATTCAGTTAATCATCAGGACAGATGCCCTGATATTTCCTTAGAAATCTCTGATATCATTCAGAATCCATTGTTCCATCAATGATGGAAAGCCATCCTGCCCAGATGCAGCAAAAAACAGGCCCAAACCATGATACTACAACCACCCATGTTTCACAGATGGGATAAGGTTCTTAGATGATGGAATGCAGTGTTTTCCTTTCTCCAAACAGAACGCTTTCCTTTTTAAACCAAAAAGTTCTATTTTGGTCTTCATCTGTCACACAAAAACATTCTTCTTCCAATATCCTTCTGGCTCGTCCATGTGGATCTTTAGCAAACTGCAGACGAGCAGCAATGTTTCTTTTTGGAGAGCTCTTCCTTTCTAGTGGCTTTGTCCTTGTAACCCTGCCATGCACAAGATTGTTGTTCAGTGTTCTTCTGAAGGTGGAGGTCATTGAATTTAAGATAGGCCAATGTGAGAGAGGCCTTCAGTTCCTTAGAAGTTATCCTGGGGTTCTTTGTGACCTCACCAACTATTACATGCCTTGCTCTTGGAGTGATCTTTGTTGGTCGACCACTCCTGGGGAGGGTAACAATGGTCTTGAATTTCCTCCATTTGTACACAATCCGTCTGACTGTGGATTGGTGGAGTCCAAACTCTTTAGAGATGGTTTTGTAACCTTTTCCAGCCTGATGAGCAAACAACTCTTTTTCTGAGGTCCTCAGAAACCTCCTTTGTTTGTGCCATGATACACTTCCACAAACGGGTGTTATGAAGAGCAGACTTTGATAGATCCCTGTTCTTTAAATAAAACAGGGTGCCCACTCACACCTGATTGTCATCCCATTGACTGAAAACACCTGACTCTAATTTCACCTTCAAATTAACTGTTAATCCTAGAGGTTCACATACTTTTGCCACTCACTAATATGTAATATTTCATCCTTTTCCTCAATAAATATTTTTGTTTCATTTGTTTAACTGGGTTCTTCATCTACTTTTAGAACTTGTGTGAAAATCCGATGAAGTTTTAGGACATATTTATGCAGAAACTTCTAGCACCACTGTCCATCAGTCATAGCTGATTCATCATTTGTATTTTTATTTTATTTTATTAATTCACCAACAATCCCTTGTTACGCGAATATTTCTTTTATAGCTAATAACATAATATATATATTTATTTAGTTTTCTGTCTTCTGTTCTTTTAAGTCTTTCTGTCTTTTCTTTTAAGTTGAGCAACAGCACAAGATCACGGCAAAATCTTTTCCTCACAACTGTGTGAGCGTTTTTTGTGCAAACGTAACAGAACCTTCCGTGAAGCTTTTTCCACAGAGTCTGCAGCACTTGCTTGACTGCTTTACATGCAAAAGTACTGTGCAAAAGTCTAAGGCCGCCATTAAATTAGATATACCATTGTTTTAGCTGTGGTATAACGGCCACGTCTAATTATTTCTTCTCTTTTTATAAGAGTACAACCAGAAAATACAATAAATTTGTCTGCAGTATTAAAAAAAACTGAAATTGGCTACAGTGGCAAGTTGTGTGACCTCCCTTTACACTTGAACAATAGCAGCATCGAGCAGCTTCATCAGGATGCCAAGTTTGTCCCTTCCACACTTTGATAAGGCATGGTCTTTTTGGAAGGGTAGCCGTCAAGAAACCACTTTTTCAGAAGGGGAACAGGGTGAAAGAACTAATGTATGAGAAAGCTCACAAAAATGGGAATGAAGATCAGTGGAGAAGAAGATTATGGAGTGATGAATCCGAGGCAATACATTATATACGGTCATTACACACTTGCTAAAACAACAAACATAATGGTGGCTTAAGACTTTTGAACAGTACTGTATATGTAATGAGAAATTTACATTTTATGAATGCCTTGCTTTTATGAAGGCATGTCGGGATATTAACTGTGCCAAGTGTAGTTTTCCACCTGGATGCCAATTATGTTACTTGCACTTGTTTACTTTTTGCTCCTGGCCGCAAATAAAAAATTTTCAGTTTGCAGGACGCTAGTGTGCATCTGTGAGAGAAACACCAGAACCTTCTGTGCATTTAAATCTGAAGTGCTGGTGCCACCAAAACACAAACAGAGACCATTAAATCGGCAACACTTGCTTTAGAGTAATTCATTGTTGGATTTCATGTGTCTGTGTGTGTGGGGAGAAGTGCGAGTAGAAAGAGGCAGAGACAAGGGAGAGAAGAGGGGCCGTGTGTGTCTGTGTGATGTTTATGTTTATGTTTGTGTGTGTATAAGACAGACGTCTGAGGAGTGAGAGGCACAGAGAAGAGGGGCCCTGCGTGTCTGTGAGTTGTTTGTATATGGCAGAAGTCTGCGGAGCGAGAGGCAGAGAGAAGAGGGGCCGTGCGTGTCTGTGAGTTGTTTGTATATGGCAGAAGTCTGAGGAGCGAGAGGCAGAGAGAAGAGGGGCCGTGCGTGTCTGAATGGCATTTGTGTGTGCATATGGCAGAAGTCCAAGGAATGAGAGGCAGAGAGAAGGGGGGCCGTGCATGTCTGTGTGGTTTTTGTGTTTGTGTGTGTATACGGCAGAAGTTTGAGGAATGAGAGGAAGCAAATATCAGTCTCGCAACAGCATTCGCTCAGTGCAGATCTCTGCTAAAATCCACTGTCTTGTTTTTTTTTCTTCACATATATTTTTAGTGCAAGTAAGTCACTGTGGTTTCTAAGGAGGATTGTGACAGCCAGCCAAAAAGGAAAACAGTGAAAATAAGAGGAGTGGTACTCACATGTCTGATTTTGCAAAATTGTAATATATTATATTATATTATATATATCTAATTATTGTTAGTTTTTTCCCATTTTTGTCTGTGTGTGTATATATATATATTGTTTAAGTATACAACACTACTCCAATAATGCATATGCTTTATGTTGTACAATGTAGATTTTCTGGGCTGGATTGTCTGGAATAATTTACCTTTTTCCTTATGGGAAAATTATCTTTGTACTCATCGTTTGACACTTGATGTGCCTTCTGGAGTAATAAGATACCACTGTATGGAGTGAGATCCCTATCTTTAATACGAGAGCGCAAAATCAAAATACGAGAGCACAAAATCACTTTAAATCGAGTAAAAACAAAAACTGTATGCTTCCAACGTGGCAGTGTGCTTCAGTTCTGTGCTCGTTTCAGTTCTGTGCTCGTTTTGTAGATAAAAATGGAAATACATCAGAGGTCAAGACTTGGTAGATCATTACTGAACTATCGATGTTGCTAAAGGAAATCGGCAGGAAGGAATAATACAGAGATTAATATAAAATGCAGTAAAGAAGATACCAAAAGCATTATTAATGCTGAAATAAAGGATACATGGCAAAATCTATGGACACAGAACAAACTGGAAGACAGTTTTATAATATTAAAAGTAAAGTTAGAAAGGGCAGGCATACAAACTGAAGTAAGCAAGAAGAGAGCATATCATCAAGAATGCGATCTGGACATACAGGGTTAAACAGCAGCTTGTTTTAATGAAGAAATATACTGAGAGCAACTGTGAATACTGTAATAATCAAGAAACTGTAGAACACCTAATCCTTCATTGTCCTAAATATTATCAAGCCAGACAATGATTAATGTCACATCTTGAGGGAAATCAAATTAGAATGAAATTACATGACATATATAAAAAATTTGAGAACTACTTATCAAACGTTTGCTAATTTTCTAAGCGCAAATAAGCAAGCCTAAGCTCTACATGAAACAACAGTATGGCATATTTCTACAGATGTTTAATGCACAGTATTTATTTGCTGAATTTAACATGTTGGAAGAGCATAACATAAAATGTGGCATCTGCAGATCAGGACACCCTGTCAGTCAGTACTTGGCAACTCCTTGGCAGAAACTACAGTGAATCAATAGATGCCCAAATCTTTGCACTTGCAGCATTTTATGTTATTTTCTCCCCAGCATGTTAAATTCAGCAAATCGGGTATTAAATTAAAATTTTGATATATTTTGCATTTTGAATTTAGAACGATCTTCCCAATTGTCAGGCCAAGTGTGTGAACATGTGATTTGATGTAAAGATGTCTGAAATAACTCTGCATTCTCAGAATGTATTTGAGATCATGTATAGCTCTGTCGATTTTTGGAAGCTGTGCTGGCCATCATGGTATGGTCCTTATGTTGAATTAATTACCCAGTTTACTTTTAATATTATAAAACTGTCTTCCAGTCTGTTCTGTGCCCATTGATTTTTCCATGTATCCTTCATTTTAGCTTTAATAATGCTTTTTTTATCTTCTTTACTGCATTTTATATTAATCTCAATATTATTCCTTCCTGCGACATCTTGCAATCGATAGTTCCAGTAATGGTCTACCAAGCCTTGACCTCTGATGTATTTCCGGTTTTTATCTAAGAAACTAGCAAAGAACTGAAACGCGCTGCCGCGTTGGAAGCGTACAGATCGATTTAAAGTGATTGTGCGGTCTCCTGTTTTGATTTTGCGCTCTCGTATTACAGATAGTGATCTCACTCCATTCCACTGTATTTATTATTTATGACATTATATTGGAAGCTCACTGCACTACCCTCTGTCCCCAGCAGAGGTCGCAGGTAATGGTAATTCCAATGCAGTGATGGAGATAGAACTCAATGTCCCTGTTCACAGTGGCCTGAACAGTAACATTCCAAAGCAGAGGAGTGAATGAAGCTCCTCCCTCTTTTATACACACCCGAACACACAAACTGTCGTTTCTAATGTAATTAATCTCATTCTTTCCTTTGTTATTTTTTATGAATACCAGATCGACAGTAATAATGCACATTTACTCAGTTACTCTACATAACCATTTTCATGTATTTCTTTGTTTGTAATACATTTCTGTGAGTCGTTTATATTCACTCCACTACATTTCAAATTGAAATTACACTTTTGTCTCTACATCAGTATCTACAGCTTTGGTATCAGTACTTTTGTCTCTACAACACACACACACACACACACACACACACACACACACGTCTACCTCATCGTTGCCTCAGAAACAGACCAACAGAACCCGAATGAGCTCAGCAGTGAAACTCCTCCCAGGCATCATACACCCTGGAAGCTGGAGCCAAGCAGTGAAAGCTCTCACTAGGATCACACACCCTGAAAGCCGACTCAAAACCAGGTGGAGATGAGACACCTCACCCACAACACAAGTCAGCCATGCAAAGCTGACTGACAAACCTCGTTTTTCCACAGACATGGTCAGGAGAGATCTGGTTCCCAATTCAAAAATTCCCGTTTTGTGAGGAGGCTCATCTCCAGGCCACGCTCCAGTTCTGTCACTCCGATCAATACTGGTCTTTGCTTGTGTCCAGTTCTGTTTTCTTTCTTTCACAGTGCCCATAGAAAATACTCATACCCATTTCATCTTTTTCTTTTTTTCATTTTTTCTTTCTTTCTTTCATAGTGCCACAGTGCTACACCATCCTAAATTTTATTAAGCGAGTGTGAAAATGAATGAGCGGATGTGTATATGTTTTTTCCCTTACGCTGTACAGGATGTTCTCTGGAGTACTGTATGATACTATGAGTCAGCTTTCTGGTTTACTACAATGCATTCCTTAGCTGCTTTGCCAGCTATCAATACGAAATACTGATATGAGAGACATGTTACTGATGCCTTTAGTGGCCCAATTCCAGAAACTGGAACATTTACAGCGAGTTCTACACATTTCCAAAAACAAATCTGTGGTTGTAAATAAATCCTGTGTAAATTACTTCGTAAATTGCAACAAATTATAGAAATTTTGACTTGGATGTTACGCTCTGTAAAGCAGGTGAAATATGTGCAAAGCATGCAGTAAGTCAATATAAAAAGCTCTTATAGAGCTTACTCCTTTTAACAGCTATGAATTTTAATATTTTCTCCAACTCCCTCAGGCACAACAGGGTGGTTTACTAGATGTGTTGTTTTGATAAGGACAGGATTACAACATTACGATTTCCGACATTAAACGTATTAAGGTTCAATAGATTTTATTTAAACTAGCTAAAGTAACCTTTGAAACAGTGATAGAGATCATTTGTAATGTCTGGTTTCATGCTGCTGCACGGCAATCTCTCTGACATCAATCATTTCAGGATGTCCACAGAGCTCGAATAAGAGATAATAACTGCTAAATTACAGTCAGATTGTACAAACTATAGAATATGATGCTTGTTCTGTTTTTTCCCCCTGAATAACAAATGATTAACAGCCTTTTTAATTCTTGAAAATACATTTTTTTGGGTTACTTAACGACAAGCACTGAACCATAATTATATTGTTTAGTATTGTTTAGTAATTTAAAGTAGATATGCTGAAAAGTAGTTTTACATGGAAAGCCCCATATCGAGCTTTACAGCATCTGGAGGATACACAATTTAAAGGGCAATGTGACCTGTAGAAAGTGTGGTAAACAAAATATTGTTGGGGACAGGGAAGGAAGGAAGAAGGGAGAGAGAGAAATAAAAAAATTTAGTGAAGTACACAAAGCTTTCAGAGGAACAGGACGTGTGAACAGAGCGTCCTCAACAGCTATTGTGCTTCCGAAATATTGGGAGTCAAGTCAGATTTTTTTATTATAGCGCTTTTTACATGGAGCATTGTCTAAAGCAAACTTTACAAGTTTAGATTATCTCCTTAATAACTACGTCCAATCCCAAAATTGCAGCAAGCTAGGCGGACAGTGGCAAGGAACAACTCCCTGAGTTCTAGGAAGAAAACCTGGGAGGACCAAGACTCAAAAGGGACCCAACCTCCTTGGGGCGGCGTAGATGATTAAATCTAAGAAGAAACTAAAGTCATGGAGTCAAAGTCGAAAGAATGTGAAGATGCACATCGGACATTAGTGGCCCGGGTATGATGATAAATCTAAGAGCGAAACTAAAGTATGGCGTCTGGTCGAATAAAATGTGAATATGCACAGTGGAGCTCCATCAGATGAAAACATCAGGTGTAGGGGCGGGGAACGGCCGGAAACACATCTCGGACGAGAAGAGAAGAAAACAGAAAATGTGAATTAGTTAATGATAAGGAGAACAGTGTTATTAACAATTCACTGATGACTTGTCAATCCACTGATGCCAAGTGTAGCATGAGACCCCGGCCAACAGATTAAGCTATAGCAGCATAGCTAGAAAGCTAGAAAGAGGAGACTGGTAGGAAAACACAGCCAAGAGGGGATCAATGAGACATTGGCAACCCCATGGGAGGCAGAAATAGGCAACCCAAAGTCTCTGATCACCATAAGACTCTTGGAATATGAACCCCCCAGCTCTGCCCTTATTCTAAGGCAAGGATGCATGAGTTCAAGATCACGAGGACGCAGGCCTAGGTCAGGCCAGACACCCACTCGACCACTCCCGGCTAGAGGACAAGGAGGCCAGGCCAGAAACATAACTCCAGACTCCGGCCCCAGCGACCAAAAGCCATGCAAACTGGTCTAAATCTAGTCAAAAGCCTGGTTAAATAGGTATGTCTTTACCTAGACTTAAAACTTTGGGGGTGTCTGAATCTCAACGAAAAGTGGGAAGTTATCCACGTTGGGGTGCCATGTATGAGACAGCCTTCCCCCCTGCTGTGACTTTTTTAATCTCGGAACTAAAAAGAAGTCCTGCCACCCTGCGAACGAAAGAAGGAGTAGAAGAGTTGGATTGTAAACCTAAGAGGTCACTCAGATAATGTGGGGCCAGCCCATGTAGAGCTTTTATAAGTTATAAGAGTTTTGTAATCAATGCGAATTGACTGTAACCAGTGCAGTGATGATAGAACAGGAGTGATATGATCAAAATTTTTCTAGTTCGAGTTAGCACTCGGGCAGCTGGATTCTGAACTAAACTGAAGTTTATTTATAGATTTACTAGAGGCATCCAGTAAAGTAAGCGTTACAGTTAATCCCAACCTTGAGGTTATAAAACGCCATGACATGAACAAAGTTTTTCGCATCATTAAAAAGAGAGGATATTTCTAAAATATTAGCGACTAATTACGTATGAAAGAAACAATTCGAGTGATGCTGCTAATGTTGCGATCAAAGGAGAGATCTGATCAAATTGACCTAGTTTTTTTACAGTGGGACTGGGCAATACTGGACAGCCAACTAGATTTTAGGATAGATGTAGCTAACCTGTCTCTCCACAGACTGGGTTCAAACTTAATAGCACTCGTTTTTATCTGAGTTAAGTAAGAGAAAATTAAAATAACATCCAATCTTTTATTTCCTTTACACCAGTTCTCGATTTTGTGATTGTAAGGCTGTCATGAGTTTTTGGCGATATGTACAGCTGGTATCATATGCCTAGCAGTTGGAAACTAATGCCATGTTTCGAATAACTGAGCCTAGTGGCAGGCATGTTACAGAGAGAATAAAAGCGGGGCAAGCACTTGACCCCTGAGGCACGCATTACTCACTGTTGGAGAGCTAGATCTAGATTATTTCTTATATGAACAAAAATGGTACCGGTCAGTAAGTAGGGATTTAAACCAGAAAGTGCTGATCCTTAATTACCTACAGGATTTTCTAGTCTGTTAGAAAACATCCATTGATCTATAGTGTCAAATGCTGCCACTTAAATAACAGAACAAGAAAAGAAACAACATCCTATCTGAGAAATTAAAAAAGTCATTTAGTACCAAGTAATGAGGTTTCAGTACTTATGATGGGGCCTGAAGCCAGACTGAAATGGTTGTTTCATAAATTTCAGTATTTTGGAAGTGGTGGTGATGACAGAGCTGCTGATAGACGGCTTTTTCTAAGATTTGGGACCGCAGAAACGGTAGATTTTGAAAATTGGTCCGATAAATTAGATATCACACCAAGGGTCAAGATTGCGTTTTTATCAATGGTTGTGATAACGGCAGACTTAAAGGATTTGGGCACATAAACCTAAGGTGAAGGGATGAATTAAAATAAACTAACCACTAGCTCTATAACATAGGTAATACTGTTTGAGTAGACGTGTAGGGAATTGGATCTAACAAACATGTGATGACTTAGACGAGATGCTCAGTGCGGATAGTTCAGTATTAGTAATTGGGGTAAAAGATTCAATCTCTGATTTACGGCTAACTGAACAGAGTCTCAATAGTGCTGCATCTGAAGGGTTGCTGAAACAGGTTGGTGATGTGATGAGCATTGCGTTTTATGCCTAATGTTTTCTATCTTATCATTAAAAGGAAAAGTCATGAAATTCATTTTACTGTTAAAAAATTAACAGAATGGGGAGAGTCACTTTCTGTATGGTTTTTTGGGAATTTGGAGGGACGTATTAAAGGAAATCTTGGATTATTCTTATTTTTCTCTCTGATTGAAGAGAAAGAGTATGCAGCTTGAGCTTTTAGTGAGGGCATGCTTATCCTCTGCCATGCTGTCCGCCAAGCAATCTTAAACACCTTCGATTTACTATGTCTCCACTGGCTCTAAATGCCGTGTTCTTTGCTTAAGGTACGGGTTGTGTGGTCATTATACCATGGTGCTAGACTGTTTTCCTAATACGTTTGACCCTAAGAGGGGCAGCGTGTCCAGGGTGAGCGAAGCACAATTATAAGTTGCTCCATTTACACCACTCAAGTGATTTATCACGAGGTGTATTAAATTTAAGCTTCTGGTAGGTTTTTTTTAAATAAACGCAGATGGAGAAAGTAGCA
Source organism: Ancistrus triradiatus (assembly GCA_025084515.1). Lineage (NCBI taxonomy): Eukaryota > Metazoa > Chordata > Actinopteri > Siluriformes > Loricariidae > Ancistrus > Ancistrus triradiatus. The sequence continues at coordinate 60,369 of JAJAGP010003399.1, forward strand.
GATGGGATAGTCGCTTGGTGTGATAACGATGGCAGAAGGATTTTATTATTAGAGATAGTCAAATACTTAAAAGATAGTGATCTGAAATCGATCACTTGCGGCGGAAAAAATCAAGGTATCTATATTGATACCAAATGTATAATATTAATCTAAGTCCTGGATTACCAGGCGTGGGTTGGTCCCCATCAACTTCCTGAGTGATTACCCAGGATTCTAAGATGGACTCGGAAAAGCCAATTTTAAGAGGTCATGTCATGTCAAAGTGAATATTGAAATCACCTACAATTTTAAAGACTTATATGTTGACAGGAGCTAATGCAGGAAAGAAAAGTTACGCACAATTCTGACGAAATTGGAATAGGGATCCCCAGGGCGGGCGGTAATGGTGGTGTGGTTGGTAATGGTAAATAGTGATAACTGAAAGAGTGTGGTTTGACTTCCCATCAACGAGGATCATCACATTAAACCATCAGTATTTTTCAAAAGAATTAGCCTGTTTTGGCCTGATTTACTGTACACCTAAAACCTCTTTGTCAAAACATGTGGCTATGCCTCCCCCCCGACCACTTCCGGACGACGGGCGACTGGCTGACGTATCCCGGAGGGAGGCTTCATTTAAGGCTAAATATTCATCAGGTCTTCTAATCTAAGTCTCAGTTGAGGACAGAGCGGTAGCGTTTATATCAGTGATTTTCATTTACAATCACTTGCTTTGTTGGAAGTGATCTAATGTGAAGTAGTCCTAGCTTTAGTCTAATGTTGTTATCAGTTTTTTGCAGCTATCTGTGTTTATACTAATGAGGTTATTAAAACAGACTTTTTGAGAGCGTTTACGTTTAGGGCAGATGCGGGTAACAGACACAGTTTCAGTTTCAGGAGGACCAGTGTATGTATGAAGATGATTTTTAAATCATAACATTCATTCCATGGGGTCCAAAGTTCCAAGAGTGTAGATCAGTTCTTTTTCTTGAGTTTCCTAATATGGTTCCTGCCAGACCAACAAGTGGCTAAGCAAACAGATACATCAATGGTGGAATGTCCGTTAGTATTAACATACCATGCCACTGGAAATGACAAATCCCTAGTTCTGATGGACTGAAATTGTTCTCCAGTGTAAAGCTGATTACATCTTTCGTCAATAATACAGCAGACCACTCTTGCAGTGATACATGGGTAATGACCATAGATCCTTTTGTGCTAGTTATTTTAGTGGTGGTGGTAATAAATGTACAATGATCAATCATCTCATTTATCTTGACAAGTATGTCTGTGATGTTTTTATCCCATTTGCCCATATATATATATGTTGGACTACGGTCTGTAATTGTAGAACTACAAAGTGCTTCCATATAAGTAGAACTGATAAAATGGACAATGAATTTAGAAAGAAGGAGGATGTATATAATATATACACACGTGGACAAAATTGTTGGTACACCCCAGTTAACGAAAGAAAAACCCACAATGGTAACAGAAATAACTTTAATCTGACAAAGGTAATAATAAATAGAAAGTCTATGAAAATGAACAAATGAAAGTCAGACATTGCTTTTCAACCATGCTTCAACAGAATTATAAAAAAAAAACCCTCATGAAACAGGCCTGGAAAGAAATGATGGTACCCTTAACGTAATATTTTGTTGCACAACCTTTTGAGGCAATCACTGCAATCAAACGATTCCTGTATCTGTCAGTGAGACTTCTGCAGCTCTCAGCAGGTATTTTGGCCCTCTCCTCATGAGCAAACTGCTCCAGTTGTCTCAGGTTTGAAGGGAGCCTTTTCCAGACGGCATGTTTAAGCTCCTTTCAAAGATGCTCAACAGGATTTAGGTCAGGGCTCCTAGAAGGCCACTTCAGAATAGTCCAGTGTTTTCCTCTTAGCCATTCTTTGGTGTTTTTAGATGTGTTTTTTGGGTCATTATCCTGCTGCAAGACCCATGACCTGCGACTGAGACCAAGCTTTCTGACACTGGGCAGCACATTTCTCTCTAGAATTCCTTGATAGTCTTGAGACGTCATTGTACCCTGCACAGATTCAGGACACCCTGTGCCAGATGCAGCAAAGCAGCCCCAGAACATAACAGAGCCTCCTCCATGTTTCACAGTAGGGACAGTGTTCATTTCTTGATATGCTTCATGTTTCCGTCCGTGAACATAGAGCTGATGTGCCTTGCCAAAAAGTCCCATTTTTGTCTCATCTGTCCATAGGACATTCTCCCAGAAGCTTTGTGGCTTGTCAACATGTAGTTTGGCAAATTCCAGTCTGGCTTTTTTAATGTTTTGTTTTCAACAATGGTGTCCTCCTTGGTCGTCTCCCATTAAGTCCACTTTGGCTCAAACACCGAGAGGTGGTGCGATCTGACACTGATGTTCCTTGAGCATGAAGTTCACCTTTAATCTCTTTAGAAGTTTTTCTTGGTCTTTTGTTACCATTCGTACCTCTATCGTCTCTTTGATTTGTCATCAATTTCTCCTGCGTCCACGTCCAGGGAGGTTGGTACAAGTTCCCACGTCAAGTCAAGGTCCAGATTTATTATATAGCGTTTTACAATGGAGCCCATTGTCTCAAAGCAACTTAAGGTTTTAGATTATCTCCTAAAACTACGTCCAATCTCAAATTGAGCAAGCCTAGGGCGACAGTGGCAAGGGACAAACACACCTTCCCTAGTTCTAGAAAGGAAACCTTGGGAGGACCAAGACTCAAAAAGGGGACCCCAACCTCCTGGGCCGGTGTAAGATCGATAAGATCTAGAGCGACACTAAAGTCATGGAGTCAACAGTTTGAAATTAGAATGTGAAGTATGCACACGACATAAGTGGCCCGGGTATGCTGATTAAATCTAAGAGCGACAAGAAAGTCATGGAGTCCTGGTCGTAATAAAATGTGAATTATGCACAGTGGAGCTCCATCCAGATGTACATCAGTGTAGGGCCGGAACTGCCGGACACAGCTCGGAGAGAAAACAGAAATGTAATTAGTTATTTGATTAAGAGCACAGTGTCTATAACAATCACTGAGCACATTCCAATCCACTGCGATGCCTTGTCGCATGATATGTTGACCCGGCCAGCATTAGCTATAGCAGCATAAGCTAGAAAGCTCAGAGCAACGAGAGGAACTGGTAGGAAACAGCCAAGAGGGATCACATGAGACATTGGCAACCCCACGAGCGGCAGAAGACAGCAACCCAACGTCTCTGATCACCATAAGACTCTGATCACCATAAGGCTACAGTCCCATGGGTCTGACATTTCTGAATAATATATGCAGCTGTAGTCACAGGAACATCAAGCTGCTTGGAGATGGTCTTATAACCTTTCCCTTTAACATGCTTGTCTATAATTTTCTTTCTAATGTCCTGAGACAGCTCTTTCCTTTGCTTCCTCTGGTCCATGTTGAGTGTGGTACACACCTTGTCACCAAACAGCACAGTCACTACCTGAAGCCCTGTATATAGGCCCACTGACTGATTACAAGATTGTAGACACCTGTGATGCTAATTAGTGAACACACCTTGATTCAACATGTCCCTTTGGTCACATTTTTCAGGGGTACCATCATTTCTGTCCAGGCCTGTTTCATGAGTTTATTTTTTTAATTATTCTGTTGAAGCATGGTTGAAAAGCCATGTCTGACTTTCATTTGTTCATTTTCAGACTTTGTACTTAAGTTGAGTTATTTCTGTTACCATTGTGGGTTTTTCTTTCATTAACTGAGGGGTACCAACAATTTTGTCCATGTGTGTAAATTATTTCTACAGTAGCACTGTCTCAAAGCAGCTTTATAAATATCTCTGCCCACAGCTCTAAAAGAGGCAAGCCTAGGAAGAAAGTGGCAAGGAAAAACTCCCTAACTGTTACAAGGAAGAAACCTTGGGAGGACCAAAACTCAAGAAGGGCATGGCCTGCTTACAGCCTAGATGTAACACGGAATTAATTAATTTAATTAATATTATTGTTTAAAATAAAACACTATGTGCAAAGGATCTAACTGGCGTGTGACTATGGTAATGTCCAGTCAATGTCCATTACGGTCAGCGTCCTGTTTCACAGAGCATAAAGCAAAAGTTAAACAGTCACACCAACGCTGTGTTGATTTTGTTTAGCTTGCTTATTATTTATGCTAAAGAAAGTTAGGGAACTGTAACCCTAGGGTGGGGCACCACTACATCTGGGTGACGGAGACTGTGCGAGTGTGTGTGTCACTTTCTTGATACCACACACATTTCAGGTATTTCCAGATGTACGAGGGATGAGTCAAATTTTCCAGGAAAAACAAAGCTACCTTGTTGTTATGATCATTAATATGCAACGGAACTGCCATTGTTTAAGAGCGTATGGGTTTGGCGTGATTACGTTGTGCGTGTTCATGCATTGTCCATATAATTGCAAGGTCACTGCTCTACAGTCACACTTGAATACTGACTTTGGGCTGAGGATATCTTCAGCACTTCACTGAGAACATCTGCTGATACCTTTAACAACACAGGTACCAACTTTCTATAAGCAAGGCTGATCAATGAAATGTATGTGTGTGTGTGTGGGGGGGGGCGGTATTTCTTATTTTATTTGAAAAAGAAAAACAAAGGAACCAAAAGACTTCCGTTAGGTTACTGAGGTTAAGGTTAGCTCTCTGTCTCTCACCTTGTGGGGACATATTGCTGATCCCTACAACTTTTAATTGCTTGTTTTTGTGATTATATTATTATATTTTATATTTCTAACAACATATTTTATATATATTTTTTATAACATTTAATTTCATTATAACAAAAAGTCCAGCTTCTGTTTAAAGAAAAACAAACAAGCCAAAAGATTTCCTTGAGGTTACTCAGGTTAGGGTTAGGTGTTGAATTAAGTGAAAGAGTACTAATGTTATCAATGAAAGTCCCCATAAACATATGTTTACCAAGACTGTGTGTGTGTGTGTGTGTGTGTGTGTGTGTGTGTGTGTGTGTGTGTGAGAAGTTTACATTACATTGTGGGGACCACATGTCCTCACAATTATAGGAAAACCTGGAAGATTTGACTTGAGGACTGTTTTGATGGTTCTCAATTTTTTTATTTTAAAAAAGCACCAACCAATAACAAAAGAAAAACCAATAAGAGTCAAAAGGTCTCAATTAGAGGCTAGGGATAGGGGTAGCATTAAGAAGCTACAGTAATCCTGATGTCAATGGGAAGTTTGCACAAAGATTGTGTGTGTGTGTGTGTGTGTGTGTGTGTGTGTGTGTGTTTCTGATGAAACACTGTGTACAATATAAAGAAAAGAAAACTTTTGACTCTAACACCTTCAGAAGAAACTTTTCGTACTTTTCATGTTGTCCGGTTATTTTCTAAACTGATTAGACTGACATCCAGCTTAAATTCCTTCTTCCACCAGAACAGCCACCAGAAAGAATTACTATTAAATACAGGGCTACTAGGATTTTAACAATGTTATAATTTCTTTCAGTTTCCTTTCAAAAGGCTAAGTACGATGGACTGGAGGTTTCTACTGACTCTTCTGTGCCTGATAGGTAAGCTGCTCGACATCTGTAAGAGTTTCTTTTCTTGATCAGAGCTGCAGAATCAGCTGGTTTACTGTTATTTTCTTTTACACTTATATTACGCTATTCTGTCTTACAGGTTCAGCTGCAGTTATTGATGCACAAACAACATCTGCAGCTATAGAATCCACAACCACAACTTCAGCAACACCAACCTCAACCTCAGTTACCACAACAACCACAACACCAGTCACAACTTCAACAACCACATCACCAACCACAACTTCAACAACCCCAACAACCACAACACCAGTCACAACTTCAACAACCACATCACCAACCACAACTTCAACAACCCCAACAACCACAACACCAGTCACAACTTCAACAACCATAACAACCACAACACCAGTCACAACTTCAACAACCACATCACCAACTACAACTTCAACAACCATAACAACCACAACACCAATCACAACTTCAACAACCACAACACCAAGCTCAACTTCCACAAGCTCAGGTTCCACAACCTCCACTTCCACAAGCTCAACTTCCACAAGCTCAGGTTCCACAAGCTCCACTTCCACAAGCTCAACTTCCACAAGTTCAGGTTCCACAATCTCCACTTCCACAAGCTCAAGTTCCACAAGCTCAACTTCCACAAGCTCAGGTTCCACAACCTCCACGTCCACAAGCTCAACTTCCACAAGCTCAGATTCCACAACCTCCACTTCCACAAGCTCAGGTTCCACAAGCTCCACTTCCACAAGCTCCACTTCCACAAGCTCAGCTTCCACAACCACAGCCCTTCTACCCAAGTTATTCAACTTGAACTTCACCATCAACGACACCTTTGACTCCAATCTAGCTATTGTCGACTCTCCTGAGTTTTTAAAAAAAGCAGCAGCTATTCAAAAATTGGTAATTTTTAAAAATTAATAATACATTTAAAATTTATATTATTTCAATTATATTTTATGACATTCTTATAAGTAAAGTTAAGCTTTTTTGGCACCCAATGTTTTTCCTGAGTTTAACTAACCAGGTGACTGGTTAAATACATATATTTTCAAACCACATTGAATTACCATACATACATTTAAATATTCACAAGCTTTCATTTGTTAATTATTTTCTAAGTATATCTACTCTAAAATGTAAAAAAAATATATGACTGTGATAAGTTCACATTTTCCATTACACAAATTAATATGACTTTCTTCTTTTTAGGTTGAACCGTTCTATTCCCGTAAATATGACAAATTTCGGCGCCTGCTCATCAAGAAATTCAGGTGAGGTTTTTTTTTGTTTGTTTTTTATTTTTTTTTGGGAAAATGAATTTTAAAAGATTTAATTGTATTTTAACTTTTAATTTTAAAATTTTAACTCCAATATGTTTTATATGTCTGCATGAATTTAGCAAGGGGTCCATCGTGATCAACTCCATCCTGGAATTTTTCAGCAGCCCCAGCCTCACCAGTGATGAACTGAAAAACGTCCTTCTTGAAGCCCCTGAGAATGATTTGGGTTTCAGTATTGTCAAAAGTTCAGTCAGCGTCGCTCCAGCTGAGGGTCAGTATTATTCCCTCACAATGTTAATGTATACATCATCATCACCATGCCATAAGCATTCAAAATTCACATTTCTGAATTTATTTGTTTTCTTTTTTTTTCTTTAGGCAACTCTGGAAACATGGTACCAGTGCTGACCATGTGGATGTCTCTGATGTCACTTCTGCTTACTGTGATATTGCATTTTTAACCTCAGTCCTGGCAAGGAAACCTACACAAGAGCCGTACTCCATTTCGTTTGTTATTTTAAGTTAATTTATGTATAATATATGGTGGATTCATTGTTATTAAAAACGTGAGAAGTGCAGATGTTTCCATCACCTTTTACACTTCTGTCAGTGAAGTTTAATGAGGGTTTTGATTTCAGTTACACTTACTGTCTCTCTGTAATTAACTTTAAATGGCTTTGGACATTATTTGCATGATGTAAACCCACACACAAGCGCTCTGTACATGCGATATAGACTAGAAAATAAAGCTTTGTACAAATTCTACTCTTGTTTGTAAGTTATTTTTTTTCCACGTTTAATCTTCATCACTATTCCCAGAGGGAACAGGTCCCAGGCAAGTGAGTCATCGAGAGCACGTCATCAGGACGCAGATCAGGACACATACATATATACACACACACACATATATATATATACACACCAAAGGAATTCTTGTAAGTGTGTCCACTTTCTATACACAATGGACTAGGGCCTGTAATTGTAGAACTACAAAGTGCTTCCATATGGGAAGTGGAACTGATAAAATGGACAATGAATTTAGAAAGAAGGAGGATGTATGTAATATATAAATTATTTCTCAAAGCAGCTTTAAAAATATCTCGGCCCACAGCTCTAAAAGATGCAAGCCTATCAAGAAAGTAGCAAAGAAAAACTCCCTAACTGTTACAAGGAAGAAACCTTGGGAGGACCAAAACTCAAGAAGGGCATGGCCTGCTTACAGCCTAGATGTTACATGTAAGAATTAAACTACGTTACCTAATTAATAAAATGATACTAATAGATCACATAGACAGAATCTAAATAGAATAATTTAAATTGAGTTACAATCGTTGTCGGTAAGTGTTTTAAGTTTTATAAAGCATAATAATGAGCATATTGTACACTACAGTACTAAGTGTTTTCATATTGCATTTTAATTAATATTATTGTTTAAAATAAAACACTACGTGTAAAGGATCTAAACGGGCGCGTGACTATGGTAATGTCCAGTCAATGTCCATTTCGGTCAGCGTCCTGTTTCACAGAGCATAAAGCAAAAGTTAAACAGTCACACCAACGCTGTGTTGATTCGTTTAGCTTGCTTATTATTTCTGCTGAAGAAATTTAGGGAACTGTAACTTTCTTGATACCACACACATTTCAAGTATTTCCAGGGATATATATACATATACATATACATACACACACACACAGTGGGGTAAAAAACTATTTAGTCAGCCACTGATTGTCCAAGTTCTCGTACTTAGAAAGATGAGAGAGGTCTGTAATTTTCATCATAGGTACACTTCAACTATGAAACTACCTGTATTAATGGCACCTGTTGGACCTCGTTATCTGTATAAAAGACACCTGTCCACAGCCTCAAACAGTCAGACTCCAAACTCAATCATGGCCAAGACCAAAGCACTGTCGAAGGACACCAGATAGAACATTGTAGACCTGCACCAGGCTGGGAAGAATGAATCTGAAATAGGCAAGCAGGTTGTTGTGAATAAACCAACTGTGTCAAAATGATCATGAGAACGGTGAGCAAAAATCCCAGAACTACACGGAGGGACATGATGAATGACCTGCAGAGAGCTGGGACCAAAGTAACAAAGGCTACCATCAGTAACACACTACACCGAGAGGGACCCAGATCCTGCAGTGCCAGGCGTGTCCCCCTGCTTAAGCCAGTACATGTCCAGGCCCATCTGAAGCTTGCTAGAGAGCATATGGATGATCCAGAAGAGGATTGGGAGAATATCATGTGGTCAGATGAAACCAAAATAGAACTTTTTGGTAATAACTCAACTTGTGGTGTTTGGAGGAAGAAGAACACCATACCTACTGTGAAGCATGGGGGTGGAAACATGCTTTGGGGCTGTTCTTCTGCAAAGGGGACAGGACGACTGAGCTCCAGAATTGTTTGTTTAAAACGTTAAAAGGGTAAGCAAAATGAGTCCTGGCCTGGCCTCCCACAGTTTAACTACTGTGTTTAGTCCACAGGTGTCTCTAAAGGGTCCCATGTGCCCCACAGCAAACTGACACCCTGTGATGGTCCTTTCCTTGCTCCCTGTGCTGCCAGTGACCCTGATGAGGCATGGAAAATGTGTGTGAAGCTGTCACAGAATGTACAGGCAATGACACGGCTCTCTAATTTGCCTCTGCCCACAGGGATATGTCAGAATAAGCAAATGTATTTTAAAAATGCAACCCGAAGCGAGGACTGAACATCAATACTTCCTTCTGCGGTGAAAAGTCACTTGTTTAACATGCAATTTCTACACCTGCATTTGCACCGCAGCTACCTAAATGCAAATCCACAAACAAAAGGTTGCAGACGCCTCAAGGCCAATGTCCATCTCATTGTTCATTAAGGCCTGGTCTATTTAAATAACCCTCTTTAAGCCAAGACTACAGCTGCTTCCAAAACCTATGGAGAGGGTCGTTTCTGCCAAAAGAGAGCTATAATTTGAAACATTTGTTTTGCTTTGACTTACAGAAAAGCAAACAAATCAAACCAAGTTGACAAGCCAAGGTAAAGTTAAAATAAAACACATTTTTTGTCTTCCCATTTCACTGACATACACAACACCGATGCCCGTCGCAGTTGATCTGTGCTGGTAATGCCAGCGGTCCGGTGAAAGTCAAGCAACTGAAGCTTTTCAGTTGTTCTGTTTAAGGATATGTTCCATATCTACCAAGTCCCCGAGCTGTTCAGGTGTGTCTTATTGCTCTGGGTGGGGTAACTCCAGGTTGCATTCCACATGAATGACATTTGTTCTTAACCGAGGAGTGGCAGGTCCTATTCAAAGAACCAAGAACACACTAAATGCATCGCTGAGGCTCACATGAGGAATTGCTGTCGCAGTCAGTCAGGTTTCATTACATATTGAGACAGAGCGTAAGCCAATCCATCAGCTATAAGAACAGAAACGCAGGCACACCTTCAAAAATTCTCATGGAATTGTTATGGGTGAGTCATGTCATGGACAGGTAGTGACCGAGCAATGTCAACGACTAGAAATAGGAAAAAAGTCATAGGTAAAAACCAGGCTTTAGTGCCCCTTATGAAGATCTTCAAAATGACGGTTTTCATAGTTCTTAGTTCCATATATAGTAAACCACCGCTCTTCATGCTAAAAACGGAATAAAACACAGAGAAATGGGCTGACAGTGAAGTCCAGGCTTATCCAATTATTCAAGAGGTCACGTAAACAGCGTCCGATTTCCCAGATCTTAAGACCTGGATTTTAGCTCAGTTGTCAGATTCTCAACCTGTCTTTCCTCTAGCTCTGATTTCAATCGTTTTTCTCAGGCGGAGCATGGACACAAATGTCCTGGAATCAACTAGATGCCAGGTGTGCATATTCTAAACTACTTACAAATATTGGTTGTTTTGAGTTGGCAGGTTGTTGGGGCTTGTTTCTAAAGTATAGTTGCTTGGTTGGGCTTGCACCCTGACACCGTCTTTCTTCATCCCACCAATATTCCAGCAAATTTTGTTCAAGCTCTAAAGTAAAAAACATAATAATAATAAACTTTTTTGTGGACTGATCAAATGTTGATCTGACATTTCTCTTCTGGGATCTGGCAACTGCAGATCTGGAATAAAATCCAACAGTTCAGTCGGGGTTTTTTGGCCTTTTTTTATTTGATATGTGGGACAGTTGTGGCCTAGTAGTTAAAGTAGTGGACTATGGACCAGAAGGTCCAGGGTTCAAATCCCACCTCTGCTAAGCTGCCATTGTTGAGCCCCTGAGAAGGCCCTTAACCCACATTTGCTTGGATTGTAAGACAAGTTCTGCTAACGGCCAGCTTTTGCTATTATTCTGCAAAATAAACTTGTTTTTTACCTTCTTTCTTTCTTTTTTCTTAAAATAAACAACAGCCACATCTTATTGGCCATTTTTTCTTTCTTGCTGGAATGGTCCCATGGTCAAACACGGAGGCCAGGCTGCTACCAGACCCTGTGCCAGCTCACTGCAAACAAACTGATAAGCTGCTGCACAGATTTAGGCAGTTTCCCAAACACCTCCCAGCTCTGTATAAATAACACTGTGCTCACAATCACGCTGGACTGGTTTGTGCTTTAAATATCGCTTGCTGGAGTTTTGTCGTGTGTAAGGGTGGAGTAGACAGGTTTTGCAACCAATTGGTTTTCCTTAACCAATTACACCTCACTGGCTCTTTTTTTGTTGTTCCTTCTTTCCAATATGCCCAATCGCTTTGTTGTCATTCCATTCATTTGTTTTCAGTCCTTATCTCTTCCTTAAATAACCTGAAAGGGACATGATTTGGGAATCGCTGCACTGAAGGGGGACTGAACACACTCGCGTTTTCTCAGGATTAATGAACGAGCAGCTCTGCAATCTGTAAAGTGCCTTTCACCTCTTACCTTGCTATTATGAGTAATTATAAGGTTAGCCGTTACGACAGGACAAAGCAGTCAGTCTTCTAACGTCACGCCTCATAACAAATTAGCATTCGTGCTAATTATCTGCGATGAGTCGTATCAACAATTAAACCTGAGAATTTCCTTGTTTCGTTGTAATGTAACCTGTTATAGTTTGCAGCTCTAAAATACATTCTGAACTGGTGCTATAATTAATTAGACTGAACGTCATGTACACCTTTAGCTTGGCGTCATCTCTGTATTTATGGTCTCCCCAAATTCCTGTATGCGGAGGAATCCAGACGGTCCCCATACCGTATGACAATTTCGATAATTATGCAGCTTCTTCTACGGAGTTTCTAATTATCAGCTGACATGTAGACGCCCTGATGTGCTCCGTGCCTGAACCTTCCAAGAAACTGTTTCAAGCAAAACGTTCCATCTTGCATAAGCCACAGGAAGGAATTTAACATGTTATAGGAATGACATATTTTTAATACCTAAATCAATCAAATATTATTGCTTATTTAAATAGTCTGTGAGGTCACAAAGGAACCCAGGGTAACCTCTAAGCAACTAAAGATCTCTCTCACGTTGACTAATGTTAACGTTCATGAGTCCGCCATCAGGAGATGACTGAACAACAACAGTGTGCACGGTAGGGCTGCAAGCAGACAGCCATTGCTATACAAAAGTCTGCGGTTTGATAACGATCCAGAACGTTATTGGAAATACATTTTGTGGACGGATGAGACCCAAAATCAAACTTTTTGGTTAAATAATAAGCGTTATGTCTGGAGAAAGGAAAACACTGCATTCTAGAATAAGGACGGCTTGCAATCACTGATGGAGCAATTAATTCTGAATTATAGCAGCAGATTTCATGAATACAGTGGTGCTTGAAAGTTTGTGAACCATTTAGAATTTTCGATATTTCTGCATAAATATGAGCTAAAACATCATCAGATTTTCACACAAGTCCTAAAAGTAGATAAAGAAAACCCAGTTAAACAAATGAGACAAAATATTATACTTGGTCATTTATTTATTGAGGAAAATGACCCAATATTACATATTAGTGAGTGGCAAAAGTATGTGAACCTCTAGGATTAGCAGTTAATTTGAAGGTGAAATTAGAGTCAGGTGTTTCAATCAATGGGATGCCAATCAGGTGAGAGTGGGCACACCAGATACCGAAAGCAAAGGGTCACATACTTTTGCCACTCACTAATATGTAATATTGGATCACTTCGCTCAATACATAAATGATCAAGTATAATATTTTTGTCACATTTGTTTAACTGGGTTCTCTTTATCTAAGCCCGCTTTTCATCTGTTGAGGTCAAATTTGTGCAGCAACATAGAAGGGTTCACAAACTTTCAAGCACCACTGTAAATAAATGACTAAGTGTGTTTTACGTCATTTCTTTAATTTACTTCTACTTTTTTCTACTTTTATTTTAGCACTTCATTTAAGACTAGCCAGTATCTAAATGTAGCATATCACAAATAATGAAACTGTAGTAATTACTATTAACTTTCTAACAACGGTTGCTTGGTCCTGCTGATCTGACATCCTTATAATGACTCATAATAACCTGTAAGATTTGATATGGGAGCGCCTGTTAGGGATTCATGTCGGGCTTGGAAGGTGATTCTAGTAGGGCAGGTTACGGGTTAGTTATTAGCAGTAAATGTGTAAAAATCTGATGATGATGATAGAACTTGCTTCATTCCTACAGTCCCCCTCGCACTCTCCAATCCTCCTGCACTGGGCTGCTTACATCTCCTTGTACTAGACTGTCATCTATGGGCTGTAGGTCATACAGAGCTCCAGCATCCAGACTTTTAACTCTCAAATTCGTCCTTTTCAGTTTTCATTTCAAGCTGCTTTTCCAGTACCAGTTCCAGTCCTCACACTGTTACCCAGACCACATCAGAGGGGAACAGTGCCCCTCACCTCCTCTGGTTTGCTGAGGAGGTCAATGACATGATAAACTACAGTGACTCAGTTTACTGGACTAAACAATGCTGCTATATTACATTTATTATTTTATTTATTATTTAGACTATTGTCTTATTCTACATTCTATTGTATTATATACCATTTTTATACTCTTCACAATATTTCCTTATCTTTGATTTATTGTAGTCGACATTATGCTTTATTTATTTAAACTATTTCTAAGTTATAAGCTTAATAATTACGAAAAAGGGTTTAATCCTTACTTATATCATCTAGGCTGCCCAGGGAGTTTGGGTCCCTGTTTTTGTGTCTTGGTCCTGACAAGTTTCTTCCTTATAACAATTTTTCCTTTCTACTGTCAGCCCAGGCTTGCTCAGTTAGGGCTTTGGGCTTAGATATTCGTAAAGCTACTTTGAGACTATGCTCCATTGTAAAAAGAAATACATTTGACTTGTAGCTTCTCCAAATGTCCAAATGTTTCTCTTCTGTTCTTGTCTGTCTCCTACGTAGTTTTCTTACTTCCCTCCCACTTTAATGCACAGCGTCCTTGGGTTTTAGGAGGTGCTACACTACAACCTACAGGCAGTCAGTGCATCATGCCTTCAAATACAAAACCCTTATATTTAACTCTGCACAGATCTCCTGTAATTATGTAAGATATCCATCCAGTATATGCAGTATAAAGCTTTCTAGATCGTCCATGTGTATTTTCATTTTGCCATCTCAACAATTAAACGTTTATCAATATCACAGCCTTTTCTAAACCTAATCACATGCTGATAAATGATTGACAACCGGCAATTTTGTTTAAAGCAGTGTTAATTAACTTATAGTGTAATGAAATGCAGTGTTGTGCGTGAACGAGTTCAAAAGAACGCGTTCATTGAACACGCTCATTTTTTCGTGAACGTTGAACTGAACGCAACACATTTTTTAATAAAGAACTTGAACGTGAATTAGTTCACATT